>JBAMNC010002050.1:0-184973 GCA_037902135.1 Cetoscarus ocellatus
TTTATACACATCAAATATTCATGATTTTTTAAAGAACTTAACGTCTTGAATGCAAGGTTTTTGTCATGATGCTCAATCATGAATAATTTTCAATCTACTACAAACTACCAACATTCTTGTTTCCATCACGACATACAATATAAGTCTATCCAAGAACACCATCAGAAGACCATGGTGCATGCAGAGTTTGTGAACTTTCTGCAGGTAAATGAACAAACTATGGACCACACTGCTCAAAGACACCATACGTCTGCGTTACAATTAAAAAAGTGACTGTGATAAATTTAATAATAATAAAAATACATTTCATTTAAAAGTGCCTTTCGAGACACTGAAGGACACTGTACAGGACAAAACAACAACAATAAAATCAACAAAACAATACAAGTATAAAATCAGCAAAACACAACAGACAATGTATGTAGACTTTGGTTTGATTTTCCTTCTTCAGCCCTCTTTAAATCATCATCATAAAAATATTCACAACATTTTTCTTTAGGAAACATGCAAAGACAAATATCAATATATGATATTTCTTCCCAAATGGGTTGTTTCGGATCAAAACGAAGAAAACTTAGCTTAAGTCAGTTCTATGTCAATGACCTATCAAATCAAGGGAGGCTTTCACATGCCAATTTGTCCACAACAGTGGAAAAACTAATCCGATTCGTCTTTCAGAGGGTTCATTTTCATGTCTTCACTCTGACACGATTCTTTTCCACCACTTTTATGTTTTTATGTAAAATATTCTTAACCTAGAAAGCACTCGCAGAGCACAAACCTCCGCCAAGGTAGCTCATATATTGCTGTTACATCTATAAGCAATAGTTCCTTGACCCTGAAAACCCACAACTAGCACTCAGTATCAGGTTGATATCATTATTAGTGAGACAGTTATTGAGCAGAAATGATCGTTCACTAATGGTGGTTATCTGGATCCCCACCAAAATCGAATCATTTTAAAGTTGGGCCATTACCAACATCTCCTAAAAATTTAAGCAAAGCCTGTCCAGTAGTTTTTGTGTCAATCTCACTACCAAACAAACACACAAACATACGCCGGCAAAGACATAATCTCATTGGTGGAGGTAAAAAAAAGTCAAATATGACGAAAAAGAGCAATTTTGAAAAAACTTTGTCATTATTGACAACTTCTGTGACCTGGCAGCAGATGGCGCTGTAGAGTGAAATACTGAAACTGAAGCACAAAAGCCAAAGCCAGAGGTCATGGCCCTATTTAGAGATTATAACACAGACTCACATGAGGTTTTGTGTCTCTGTTCCTGAGAGTCAGAGAGGTCCAGTTGAGGTCCAGGAGGAGGGTGGTGTAGTGCTGCCCGAGGCTGGACACGAGGGACGAGGCCAGTGTGGTGGACAGCTGCAGGTACTGGTCAGCAAACAGCAGAGGAGCCACGGTGGTGTTCATGCTGGACGGGGAGGAGAGAGAACAGAAGACTATGAGCTACATGGTGATTGTTGCAGAGATGTAGTTATCTATAAATGGGCATTAAATTATAGGAGACCATAACATACTTGATAGAGCATTGTAGAGTTGCATGTTAACAAACAAAGGATTAGGGCCTCAGAGAAATGGATTTTTTAAGATAATCAATTTTTTTGTTTCTAAATTCAAAGTTCTGAAACTAAAGTCAGAATCCTAAGGCATTAATGTTAGAATCCTGAGATTAAATCAGAATTCTAAGAGAATAAAGTTAGAATTCAGGGATTACAGTGAGATTTCTGAGCAAAAAAAAGTCATATTTGGAAATCCGAGAAAATAAGGTAAAATTATAAGGCTAAAGTTAGAATTCTGGGATCAAAGTCAGAATTCAACAGGAAAAAAAGAAATTTTAAGATTCAAGTCAGAATTCTGTGCAAAAAGTAAGAATTCACAGACTTAATCAGAATTTAAAGATGAAAGTCAGAAATCAAGGATGAAAGACAGAATTCTGAGGAAAAACCAGAGTTCTGAAGTTAGCCAATATTTCATAGGGGAAAAAAAGTCAGAATTATGATATAAAGTCAGAATACTTTGGCAAAAAAATGAATTCAGAGATTAAACCTGAACTCTCAGAGACAAAAGTCAAAGATGCAAGTAAGATGCAAGCGCCGAGCTCATCCTCGCAGTATTTACTTTACATGTATGCAGTAAGTGACTCACAGAAACCAAGATGTTACCTGTTAGTTACCAGAGTGGTTAAAAAGCTAATGTCACTCCAAAAATTCTCCACTACATGCGAGTGTAAAAGAAAAAGTTACCAAAACAAACCAAACTTCGTATTTTGATGAATAACAAACGTCGGCATCGTCCCCCAGTGAAGCACCATCCGTGGTACGTCCGGAGTCTGCGCAGTAGGCTGTAAGGTGGGACGAACGCTTCCGGGCCTCTGAATGCGTCTATGCGGTCGCCATTTTAGAGAGGGGTTCACGAAGGGTCAATTTTGCAGGAGTTTATCCACAACAACGAATGAATAAATGGTTAAAAAAATAAGTGATTACACAGAAAAAATCAATAATTATTTCAACGCGATTCATTTGATAAGTGGTTTGTTCTGTAAAAAATGACAATCAGCATTTATGATTGTAGCTCCCTCCAATAACGGCAAGAGTCACGAGATCTTGATTACAAAACAGGGTACTTTATTCTCAGGCCAAACCCGTGAGAACTGGGTAGAGAAAAATGAAAACAAATAAACAATAAAATGGTTGTCATCTCAATGTAGCCTCCAAGCTATACAACATAAATTCATATGCACAATACAAACAACACGAAATAATGTACCAATTTCAGTTAATATTATGAATTTCATCACCCATTCATATAGAAACGGCATAGAAACACATACACTAAGAGACATTAACGTTCTAATTGCAAAGTAATTTCAGCGCGTAATGCAGAGCAGTTCATTCATTTAAGCCAGGAAGTATAAATCACGACTAGAAACGAAGATACAAACGTACCTCGTAGGCTGCTTGTAATTAAAGGGGGCTTAATATTGGATTGTCTTCTGTTCTTCTTTCTTCTTTTTAATTCTTGAAACTTATTTGGGCTTAAACGAACCTGCTGCTCTTTACCGATCTTCTGTGGCGCTATCTTCTGAGGTGCTCTGATTTTTTTTAGATGCCGGGTGGAAACTTATTAGCCAACATTAGTTCCACTTCAATGCAAATTCATGCAAACAACTAAAATAGATGGACAACCAAAAACTTAAGATGGAATAATGATGAGAGGCAGTTACAATGATAAACATGCTTCAGTGAGTTAAAGGTGAACGTTATCACCCTAATGCTCTTTTAATCTTTACTTTTGTGAAAAGTCTCAGAGGTGTAAATGGTGAGGGCTCTGTGGGTTTTCATCTGTTTCTTTGAGTGTTTGGGGAACATGCGCCTTGTCCTGCTCTCTGCGCACAACCCACAGCCAGATAAAATTAAGAAATGACCTTAAAAAATTACTTCCAGAATAGATCAATGTCTCAGCGTAATACAAGGAAACAGATGAAAACACAATTCAGCTGACCAAAGGTCCAACTGGAGTTATTGTCAGACAAAACTGTTGCATTAAAAACATAAGAAAATACATATGTGTGACAGCAATGTTGATTTGTGTGGAAAATAATATCTTTCAGTCATACTTTACACTCCCAGAGTCAAACACACTCCAGGAGAGGAGCAGCATGGCTTATACTTCAGTTATCTACCACAGGGCGTGTTCACTGCTGTGATTTTCTGTTGTAACTTCCTGATTCCAGGAAACTCTGCATTTTCCCGTACATTCACAGATCAGCCTCTAAGTTTCGTTTCACTGGTATTTTCGCTGGAATTGAAAGAGCTGAAACGCTGCAAACACCAGGGCTGCCAACTTTTCAGAAAAGTTAGGAGAGATAATCCAGGGAGAAAAGCACACACATAGTCCACTTACGCACAATTATATTCACAATGCAAAAACACATGCAGCTTCTTCCTTCTTCAGATTTTCCTCACACTTAAATACCTCACATAATGAGAGCAAGAAACAAGACATGCACATTCTGCAGGTTCAGTACTTGTTATCAGATTAAGTTGGTCATAAGATCCTTAAACAATAACTTAGTGATAATGATCTCCTTAAAACAACGTTGATTTTCCTGTGAGGCAAAAGTCTGTTCACTTTTGACTTGAGTTTTCTCTCCAACATTCCTGAAGTCAGATTCACATCATGCCCTTCTATGTAGGACAGCAAGAGGTGAAACGATCAAACCATTAATGAAGGGGGTTTATCTCTGACAGAAGCAAAATCTGTGTTTTGAAAAAGAAATGAACAAAATGAATGTTTTAACTGAAATCCCACAAGTTAATTTAGCATTAAGAATCCAAACTGACGGAGACAAACCAGAATCAGAGGCTTGTTTTAGGGGATTTAATGCACAATTTACAGAATTGATTTCTTGATCTGTCTGGGCTGAAATAAAGAACAAAAACGTGAAACATTCAAAGTCAAGAAGTTTGAATTTTGTTACACAATCATATCCTGACAGGACAGGCGGACTGTTTGATTATGACAAACTTCTCATATAGAGGGAGAGCACATGGTGTCACAGTCAGTGAGTGAAATGTCAGCCACTGAGTGACAAAGAGCACAGACTGTAAACAGCTTTCAGTGGGAAGGGACGCTCAGATCTGATCCTTGACAGACTCCCGCTTTATATTAAATAATGGATGTCATCTACAGGGTAAATATATGTAAAAGAATAGGCCTATGTATTTATTTTTTAAGTATCCTTATAATAAATCCTCCTGTCAACACCAAGGAGAACAGGTAAGACTTCTTTAGCAGCTTCTATTTTAAGATTCAATGCGTAATGAGACAACAGTCAGAATCAGTGAAACAGTGAGTTCATCTAAATCGTCCCCCAAGTTAAACTCCAAAAAATAAAGCAGAGGCAGTTAACACATTAACACACAGCTGCTTCTCTTCATTCAGCACATCTGAAACAGCCACAGCTGAGTTAAACAGCAAGGTTGTAGTAATGACTGAGTGTCCCACTACCTTCAATATGAGCCTTTTATTGTCTGTCTTTTCTTAATTAAACGTACCTAAGCATTTGATGGGCCAGCTCGCTCTGGGCTTCTGTGAAAAACAGAACTGTGAGCAATTTCAGCTGCTGTTTAACATGGAGGGCCTTATTTTGGCATTCAGACAAAAGCCTTACCTAAGCAGTGATGTTTGGTGTTTTTTCAGTTGATTATTGTACTCAGTCACTGCGTTCAGCTCCAGTCTGATGTCTAAAAACAAAGAGTTTAAGAAGCGAAATCTAGAAAAATGTGCAGCTTCATGTGGCACAGATGAGGGATGCTGCATCACTCTGACATTTGGATGTTGTTCTGAACTGAAAGGTTTTGTGTTGCTTTGGGCTTCTTTAAAGAGAAGATATGTACAATTTTCAGGGAATTGGTTTCTTCATTTTTTTATTCAAAACTGGCTGATTCTGAGGAGGAGATTGAGGCCACTGATGGCAAGATGAGGAAACTCCTCACATGCATGGAGAGTCAAGTGAAGTGTCCTGAGGTTTAACACAGAGCGTGAAGGAGGAGGCCGCGGATTAGTGAGTGTTAAAGCCATGATCCAGGATGGCACAGCTGAGAAAGTTGGCCCTAGACTATAAAGTGCTAATTATCATGCTGTAATTTTGAGGTCATGTCCAGTGGTGGCCAGTATATTAGGGCGCTGTGGGCGGAGCCCCACCTGAGCTGCGTGAGGCTGCGTGAGCCAAAAGAGATGTCTGCTGTCTACATGCAAATTATCAAAATAAGGGAATCGTGCTATTACATTAATCATTCATTAAACGTGTATCTCAGTCCGTTAGCAATCTCTCCGCCCAGCCACGGGTCTGAATCAGAACGTCTGTGCTCTCACGCATGCTCAGATCAAAGTTTTGCATTAAAAAGTTAGCTTATCCTAGCCAAATAAAAAAAACCCTTAAGGGGTGCTAAGGATCAGCGCCCAAGCGTTCCTAATTTGAATATCGTAAGCACGTTTATAACCAGATTGGTCACAAACAGACGCACAGCTACAATGCGTCTGACGGAGCTGGCTGAGGAGAACATATCAGGAGAAGCTGCAGGTGAAAGAGCTCGAACCTGATCAGCCAAACATCCTAACTAATCAGCAGTCAAAAGACAGTGGGCGACAATACACTCGGTTTTACGCTTCTGGCTTTTTTAAACAGGTTAAATGACCTTCACGATGTTTTAAGAGCGCAAAACAGAGAGGGAGTCCTTTACACAGGCAAACCTTTATATCTGGCCCAATGCTTTTAATCGTGCTATATTGTGAGAAACACACCTTAGAATAGGCCCTATATAATATAATAGTCTGCTTTTATAGAGGTGTTATGTTAATTTGCATAGTTGCTATTAAATGGACACATATATTCATACAATATATTGCTTTTACATATTATTGCTAAGTCATATATATTGGAAAGCTGATTCATAGCCATCTCCATATTGTATTAAATTGGTGCATTCATTTTTTAGGTTTGTGACACTATCTTAGGCCATGCAAAAGATTTTACAGGGTAATAAATTTGATAATTTCAATTATAGGCTTTAAAAACTTTTTAAAAATCTGTCCATATTTTGTAAAGTGGGCTTAAATAATATTTTTGTCAGTTCTTAACTTATGTATGTAAATTTACAGCTTCCTTTGTTGCCCCCTTTTTTATTTAATTACTTGTTAAACTAACTAAAAAACTAAATAAAAACAAACAAACAAAAAAAAAATCGAAAAAACTAAATAAAAATAACAACTAGTTAAAATTTAAAATGTATAATAACCCTGACACACACTCACTGACTCCATTGTATATAATACATTTGCTCTTGACTGTTTTTGGGCTGTTCTGTGGCAATAAATTTGATTAGTTTGAAAGCAATTCTGTGACTGCAATTTTCCATAGCCTACTTTTTCTGACTTTGTGTAGATCTTAAATTTAATTCATGGTCTTAAGAAGGTCTTTAAAAGCTTTAAATTTGTTGCACAAGCACAAGCCGCCACTGGTCATGTCACAGTCCTAGAGTCAAGTTGAATGGTAAATGGCTTTAGCGTTTATGGCACTTTTCTGGTCATTCTAACTACTTTAAGGGGAGATATTACGCAAAAACACTTTTTTAAGGCTTTTGAACACATTTTTGGGTATTTGGCCTTCCTCCCAGCCCACAACATGTGATAGTAGACAACAAAACCTGTATTAAGCAGGCTGCATAAATGTAAACTCATGGTATTTGGTGAGCTGTTGAGTCTGTGGATATACTGTTAGGTAACAGTATATTTTCATTTGCATACCTAACCTGATTG
Organism: Cetoscarus ocellatus; assembly: GCA_037902135.1. Classification (NCBI taxonomy): domain Eukaryota; kingdom Metazoa; phylum Chordata; class Actinopteri; order Labriformes; family Labridae; genus Cetoscarus; species Cetoscarus ocellatus. The sequence goes on from JBAMNC010002050.1 coordinate 7,337, forward strand.
GTCTACCTGAGTATCCCCCTCTTTCCTTGCTGGAGAGATTCCTCTGTGAAGAGCAGCCATGCTGTTTACATTCTTAGTGAGAGATCAGTGTTCAGCATGTCTAAGCCCAAAACCTATCACTGCTCGGTTGTTGGCTGTAAACAGCCACATATATCTTCAAATATAGGGCCCAGTAGATTAATTTTATTTTTGAAGGAAATGAGCAGCTACAGTCGGCTTAAACCTGTATGTGTGTGCCAGTCACTTCACGTCCAGCTGCTTCTTCAACTTCAGTCAGTTCAACACAGAACTGGCAACTAGACTTTTCCTGAATCCAGGCTCAGCACCAACAATCTGTTGCCAAACCTGATGATGGAATACGAGTATTTTAATGCTGTGTAGTATTTATTTTGCTCATTGCTCCGAGCTAATGCTAACAGCAGGGTGAAGTGAACTAAGGGTAACTGCACAACATGTTCATCAATGTTAATGTTACTTGTTGACAGTCTGAAGGATAAACTTCAATGTATGAACATTCTTACATTAGTCAAGAGAAGTTTAACAGTTGGCTGAATATAGTCAGTCCCACTGCTGTGACTAGGCCGGGGTTAGCATGTCGTGCATTAGCCTGTGATGTTTGGTGGAAACCGGATTGCTGTTATCTGTTAAACAGCATGAATTTGTGGTTCGTGTGTGTTCAGGAAAAGACTTTTAACAGTTGGCTGAATATAATCAGTCCTTTAACAGACCCCAGGTCCCTCAGTTTATGTTAACATTAGCCCGGAAGGTAGGCTAAGTTGTGGCTAGCCCACTGCGGTTAGCATGTTGTGCGTTAACTTGTGATGTTTGGGGAAAGAGCTTCTCTGTTGTAACCGTGTGTGCGGTAACCGGCATGGATTAAGGGTTTGTATGTGTTCTTCAGTCAAGTTGTGCTGAAGAGCTATCGTGAATTCCCCTATGTATGCTGCTTTGCTCTGGCTCATTAGCATATGAGGGCGACCACCCTCAAAACCAGCTGTTCTGAACAGAGCGGTTATGTGAGCGTGGCAGAATGCAGCTGGGCTTTATTCACAGGCTTTTTGGACCAAAGCATGTTACTAACATTTCATGAAGACATCAAGGATCCATGTTAAACTGCAGAAAAGGAGCAAAATATGGGACCTTTAAGGTCACATCCATTCACTCAATGATGATTCAAGTTTCTGTGTATGTTTTCCATCAGCATTTGTTAACACATCCTCGCCCTTTCACACCCATTTTGCGGCAGTGGGAGCAACTTAGGATTAAGTGTCTTGCCCAAGAACACATTGACCTGTGACAACTGAAGCTGAGCTTGAAACCCTCCAATTTTAGGTAGAGCATAACATCAGAGTATGCCACTGACACCTTAGTTTAGATGTCTACAGACCTGGATAGACAAAAAAAGAAAGTTAAGGCAGACTGCAAATGAGAGCGTCTGGTCTTATGAGGAAACATCAAGATGAGGTAAACTGCCTGTTCACATATCAGGTTCCTGCACACAGTCATCCAGGATGAGTGAGTTCACTCCGACACCAGTCAGAAACTTACAAGGTTCTCGTATCTAAATGGATAAACACTGTGTATGTAAGGGTTTGGATGCCAAGAGCTCGGTAGAGCAGCTGGACAAAATCAGCAAAAGTGTTGATATTTCTTGAGTTTGGGTAACTTCAGGAAGAAAATTTTAGTGAGAAACAAATGTAGTTTTTATTCATTCAGTTTACCTGGAAGTGACTCAAAATTTGTTTTGAGTGAGTGCTCGATAGCCTTCTTCATGTGTTCCTCCAGTGTCTTCTTGATGTCGTCCTAAATCAAAAATGAAATACTAGACAAGTGTTTTACACTCACATAATACTGTGTTTTTTCTAACTTCTCCTGAAATTATATTTCTTTGTGCATCTCTGAGGCCGTTCAGACAACAGAAGCCTTTGTAGAGAAAAAGGCTTGTTGGTGATTCTGTCATAGTATTTAAGTATAAAAGCTCCTGTTTGTTTCTCTACAGTGTTAAACAGCAAACAAACATGTTCAGAATGATGGACAGTCCCCTTAACTTCAAAAAGATCCATACAACAAATGAAGAGCTATGCAGAAAGGTTAACTGATGAAATGTGTGTCACTGTGTAATGATCCGCCTACTTATAACATAAAACAGGGAAGAGCAACTGAGACCCCCTCCTCAGTTAGTGTGACCCATCAGTTCAACTTAACACATCAATGAATAGTGTGAAGAATACATAACAAAATAAATGCAGCTCAGATTAACTCTGATTATGTTTAATTGCATCTTTCATTTCCTGAATGTTGATGTAGCATTTTAGTCTAAAGCTATATCTGTGCTTCTTGTCTTGAATTACTCGTAGTTCTAACAGTCTAATTAAGAATATCCTAAAATTCTTGACCCTCTGGCTGGGAATATTTTGAAAGTGGCTCTCAGTGTGGTCTGAGTGCCTCATCTAAATATGAAATATGACAAACCATCAGTTTTCGCAGCTTTGACATCATTTTATCTTTAGCCTCCTCAAAGATGTCATTCTTCTGGGAATCAAAGTGGTTCTGGATTATGGTCTTCATATTTTCCAGTGTACCTATTCCTGTACATTGCATAGCTCCTACAAAAAAATAGATAGATGATGTTAATTACATTTCTCTGTTGTGTAGGAATGCTCATGTTTAAGGTTTGATGTGCCATCAGCATTTATCTCACTGTCGTAGCACGGTGTCATGTTTTCCTCGATTGCTGTCTCCAGACTGTTGTAAATTAATTTCTTACGTTCAAAAATGGTCTTGTTGAGTTTCATTTGTTTTTCCTATTAGAATGAAAAAAAGGAAAACAGTCAGTTTGTAGGGCATTTCTGAATGTAAACCAGGGCTGTCACAATATCAGTTTTTCATCAATTATCCTGGCGAACAATATCATAACAATTCTAGAAAACTCTGACAAAATCAATTCTTTGTCTCAAGTTAATCCACAGCCTTTATTTTTTCTCTGCTTTAGCAAAATATTCTGAAAAGATGCACAGGGAGATGGAGAGACTGTCTGCAATGACAAACTTGAAAAATGTACAATAATAGTAATATTAAAATAACTACTAATTTATCATAAACAACAACCAGAATCATAGAGCAGAGTAACATTTACCTTAAATCATATTATATATGATATTATATCACAATAAAACTAAAAATAATTATGGTGTATTAAAAAAAACATTTTCCAGAGCTACAACCCATTTTTACTCCTAAAAACAAGCCCATGTTTTACAATCATCATCAGTCCATGCAAAACAATATGTTTCCATAAGTCTCTGATTTCAAATATAGTTTGTGACTCATTTATCGCCTGAATTTTGTTGAACTGCTGTTGAAACACCCATCTCATCTGTAAAGTTAGAGAAGAGGGCTTTTATGTGAAGATCTTTTAGTGTCTTGTTTAACACTGATGGAGCTGTAACTGCTGAAGTTAACAGGTGAGTATACAGAGTGATTTTGTCTTTAGCAGCTTTTCAGATCATTTAAATGAACTTAAACGAGCAAGACAACAGCTTTGAACTCAAACCTTGTTGTTTCAATGGTTGAAACAGAGAGTCCTGGATCAAACCAATCCACATTCAAATATTACTGCGGGGGGTTGGGGCCACTACTTGGCTGTAAAGCAGTCAAACTAACTGAAGTATTTACCCTTTTTATGAGTAACGGAGACCAAGGTGTGTTTTATTTTAAAAGAACGACCAGATCCTCACGTGACTGTCCTGTGACTTGACACACGTGCACTCTGGCGCTCTGTCCCTGTCACAGCTGTGATGAACAAAAAAGTAACACCTGAGATAGACTTGCTGTTTGACCCTGTGATTGTGCTCTCATTCACCTGTGCTTTAATCCTATTTGTACATATTTTGACTGTTCTTACCCCTGCACTGTGTCTTTCCACAGTGCAGGGGTAAGAACCAATTAAACACCCGTCAATAATCAGTAACATCAGATCACCTCAAACTGATGACTGATGGATAAAATACACGTCAGTACCGTATGAATGCTATTTAACAGCAGTTTTCTCCATGCTCAGGTGTTTTGATATAATGAGCTGCCTTGTCATCTGGTGACTGTCAAAGTCAACTGCTTTCCTAAATGTCATTGCTGAGCAGCTGATGAAAACAGAGTGAGTCCTTCTGAATCTCTATATGTTTTGATTAAGAGACATGCATGGTGCTCTCTGATGTGATGAGTTATATTATGTTAACAAGTCTGTGTATAAGTCCCCCCGACCCTAATGACAAATAGTCCAAGACTTAATGGTCCCATGTAAATCAGGTCAATGGAAAAAAAATGTCATGGACTCTATTATGATAAACAATCGATGTCAAAACTACAGACGTAGAACATTCTGTAAAGCAAACACACACTTCATTTGCTTTAACTTACAGACATTACAGGGACATACTATGTTTTTAGAGTTTTTTATATCAGTGTTTAACAGATCTCCTTCACGTCATAGTGTACCTCTATGCAGTAGACAAAAAGCCTGCAGTATCAGGACCTCTCCCCTTCCTTCTCTTTATGACACCAGCAGCTGCTTGAGAGGACCCCCCAGCTCTAGACTTACCAGTGTGATGTCACACCATTGTTTTGTGGTCAGTAAAGCCCAGTGGCACAAGGAAGTGACCTCCCAGTGGACTGCTGCTGCAGACATGATAATCACCATTCACTATTTAATGGGCTCCTGGTCTTCACTGCTTCGCCGGTGGATTTCCACTCCTCCCGTGGTTTGTTCTGGCCGCTTACTACTCTCTAACTCTTGAGTTTATGCTAGTGCTAACTCAGTCGTTGTTTCCTCCTCTCAGGAGTTTTGTTCCCTGTTGTTGTGCTTATATGCCTGTTGAATCAAGCAGCACTGACCTATACACTGATCAACCCTTTCAAGAGGGATACGCTCCATTTCAGTACATTACAGCAGCCCTATTTTGAACATCAACTGTAAATTAAAGTATTCTACATGAGTTTTGTAAGTAAATGTAGCACAAAAAGTAAGGAAATTGGTCAGTTATTTCTTTGTTGCAACAATCTTGTGTATGTCCCTTTAAAGTGGTGCCACATTTGTCAGGGACTTGCATTTGTGAAGTGAGCAGCAGAGCCAAGTATGTGGGTTGTACCCATGAACAATTTGCCAAATCCTCTCTGCCAATGCCAGTTTTTTTTTTTACTGTTGCTACTGGTACCCCCAGTGTTCTGCAAAACCAACTTGCAGCAGTATTTGTGGTGAGCCCTAATAATCCAAACTGAAGGCAAAGTTCCAAATAATGGGGGATGTCAGTGACAGGCCAAGAAGACGACATTCAACGAGGATTGTGTCCTCACCCTGCCAGCACTAAGAAACTGTAGACAGTCTTCTACAGAATTGCTGTCAGGTTTTCAGGACAATACAGCTGACGGCTCTCTGCCCAAACATTCTGTGACAGACCGCATGCAGTCGATCTCCAGTCTTATAGGGCTGCCAGAAGGCCTGCCACAGCTGCCCTTCATCATCAAGTCCATTTGCACTGGTGTTGGCAACATGTGGACAAGAACCTGAACATGGAGGAATGTTATGGTCAGCCATGAGTCCAGATTCTGCCTACAGCAGTTGGATCATAGGGTCAAAGTGTAGAGAGGATGCGAAGAACGCTACACTGACTGCTGCACAGACAGAGTAACTTTTTTTCCATGGAGGCACTGTGATGGCAGGGGTTAAATTTCCCCCACTGGAGAACAAAAAGGCTTTTCATCATTGGAGGCAATCTCGCTGAAGGGAGATACCAAAATAAGGTTCTACAGCCAGTGACAGTCCCATATCTCCACAGTCTGGGTCCAAACTCTATCCTCCAAGACGACAACACTCTCTCCCACAGAGTGGAGTTAATTAGAGACTACCTCCAGAATTTGTGAGTGGAGAAGATGGAATAGCCTCCTGTCTGTTAAATGAATAAATTGTTAAATTCCCAATATGTCTTGTTTCTTCAGACTTCAATCTTCCAATCCACCAAACAACACCAAACAAGAGTCACCAGCAGAATAAGCTGTTTAACACTTGCAGAGAGGATTTGACAAAATTTTCAAGGGTGCAACCCTCATACTAAGCTCTGCTGCTTATCCCAGAAATGTATGTTCTTTTCAAATGTAACACCACTTAAAAGGGCATTAAACAAGCTTTCCAACAGTAAAAGATTTATTGCCAAAAAGTTTTGCATTAAACAGTTAGCTTATCATAGCCAAATAAAAAAATCCTCAAGGGGTGCTAGGTACCAGTGGCCAAGCGTTCCTAATGTGCATAACGTAAGCATGCCCATAACCAGATTGGACACAAACAGACACAATAATTAGTTTGTTATTATCCATGCTTGAAGATTTTGTTCATTTATTTATGCATTTATATGTTTTACCATAGTTTATTTTGTATTTGTTCATCCAGTTTCAATTCAGTTCCACTGAAATATCTAATGAAATAAAATTCTTATTTACTTAAAGCACATGTTTGTGTTGTTTTCCTTTGACTGATCGTATTAATATGCAGCCTGATTTGTTATAAATGTAGGCCTGCTCTTTACTATTATTCTGCTGTTGTCTTTGTGTGCTCCTGTGCTGTAGCCTAACCTGTTGGGATGCAGGTGAATGTACACAAGTATGCTACTGTCAGTCTCTATACCATAGGACTACGTTGAATGTAGGTAGGCTGTGTGTAGGCTATAATGCCCTGTTAATAAGTTGAAATACAGTTTCCTGATCCTATTTTTCTTTGTAGGTTATGGTCATATTTTGCCTTAATTACTTTCTCAGAATACACCAGAATGCTTAATTTACATTTGAAAACCCCAAAAAAATCTCCTGGGGGGAGGATACCCCTGGACCCCCCTACAGGGCTCTGGTTTCCAAACCTTCAGCCCCACCTACTACTTTTCTTACCCGCCGCCACTGGTTACAACAAAGAAATAAACTACCAGACACTAATTTCCCTACTTTTGTGCTACCGTTAGGTGTGACTGGTTTGAAACAGCTTTTAAAAATATGGACCTTGGTTTTTTATGTTATGTCTTTTTTGCATACCTTGGTAACTGTCTTGATACACTCTCCCCTTTGTTTGGCCTTTGCTTTAAGGGCCTGCTGAGAAAAAACTAAAATAAGATTGTGCGATACTAGTCTTTACCTCTATACTAAGATACTTCAGTTGCAGTCACATCCCATTCACATCTTTGTACTTCTGAAACAGTGCTCCTGTTTGCAGTGTAAAGGACTCGATGGCACCTTTGAATGGTTCACAGCGCTGAAGATTTCTGTAAAATTACCAGAAGAAAATCTTAAATTAAGCAAGAATTGACATGTTTCCAAACATTTAACCTGCCTGTGGTGAGGTGGCAACTGTGCTGATGAACATTTTGATTAACCCTAGATCAAAATTTGTTTTTTTTTTCAAATAGCCCATATTATGCTTTAAAGTTTTATATACTCTGCAGTGTTTTTAACATGTCTCCTTGCAAGAGCACTCCACACAGACAGACAAGCATCATCAGCATCAGGACTTCTCCTCCTTCACATTTATGGTGTCTAATATGTCTCATTCCTCCAGTCCCCTTGAATAGGCCTACCAGTGTAATGTCCAACCACTGTTTCATCTTCAGTTTAAGCACATAGACTTGAGGAAGCAAGCCTCCTGCAGAACATGAGAGGGGAGGAGGCCTTGTTCTGGCCGGAGCTCCAACAGAGCGTCTCAGACAGAGAGAGAATACAGAACTATCAGGGGAACTCTATGTTAGAAAATTAGTTTTCTGCTCATCACAGGCAGACAACATGACTGTGCTCAGCAGCCTGTAGACCCTCCCATGAGAAATCATTTGGGTAGTCAATCAGCACAGAGCTCATTATCATAGCTCCCACCAACAATGTGACCACTATTTCACGTCTGACAATGTGGTTCAAATGCATGAGCACAGCGCAACTGGGATGTGAAAAAGAAATATCATTCAGTTCTACTAGTCCATCTGAGAAAGAGCCGATAGAAAATGTTTTCAGAGGGCAAACCTTCAAAAACAACTGTGGCTGGTGATTGAATGATTGTTCTACTAGTCATACTCTTCACAGACCAGTCCATATCAAGTCCTTCCCATCTTTTTCACAACCAGAGGAGACAGGTGGTAGATCAAACTCTTAAAGAGAACGGTCAGAAAAAGCACAAAAACATCTTTTCACATGAGAAAGGATTTAAGTGACGTTCTTTGCTCCTCTTTTAAAGAAGAACTTGAGACAAGTTCTGATAAAACTGCTGAAAAATGAATAAAAATGAAAAAATAAAAATGAATCAGGCAGGTCCATCTGCTCAACAAGCTTAGAAATGACCAACAATATGAAATGATTTGATGATTATTTCTTGTTGAAGAGCTCAGATTTTCCTCTCTGATGAAAAACAAACTGTGAGGGAGAACGTCAGTGCACACTTCAGAGGGATGAAATCTATTACAGAGAACCCACTGCTGACACCAAAGTGCCTCTAAAACCCTCTGCTCCTTCTCATCCTCCGACACCTCAAAGGCTGCCAGAGATTCAATTTGAATAAACATTCAAACTATGCTACGTTTGAACTAACACACCACTGGAGAAACCTACAACTGATTCTCCTGTAGTTTTCTCACCTTGACTGTTTGGGAGATTAGTTACGACATAAGTGGGCTTTCCTTGCCCGGTAAGTTCTATTCCAACTTATGTGAACACAGCAATCAATCCCTGCTTCGGCACAAACAACAACGCCAAGCTCACCTGAAACAGGTGATCTGGAGCTGTTTTTGATCGACCAGTGGAGCAGTTCATTTGCAGTGAGGATACATTCGACCGAGGAACCAACACAAAAGGGGTGACGGGTTAACTCATCACACTGCTATAGTGTAAGGAGCAGCACTAGTAACAATAACTGTGTTACTGCTGACAGGCAACCAAAATGATAACAAAATACTACTTAATAATGTTTATGATCCCACAGAGAAAATTCTGAGCACTGGCACAACATACCATGAAAATAACAGCAGGTTAACTTTACTCACTGTCTCTACGGCACATCATTGGCAGGACACGACAACATTAACTGATTCCAAAACTTATTTTGTTCCCAGAACTTAGTCCAGCTCAGTCTACCTGGAGAATTTAGCCTTTTTAAAGCTGCTCCCTACTAAAACACATCACCAGCACTTTCTCTGCGGACACTACAGGTGCTATGCTGTGATATATTACCATGCTACATGGTGTCCTCTATGGTCAGCGGTAGTCATTAGTGAGTGTTCAAAGCCCTTCTTCATTGTGCACAGAGCTAATTTATATTTAAGCCGCATTCATAACAAACATGACCTGGGTGACCACTCTCCACGCAAAGTCAATGTACAGCTGCAATGGGGCAGGGCCAGCCCTCCCGCAATGCGACAGATGTGATCTGGGCGACTGGTCGCATTACCGGGCTGCTTTGGATGCTCAACCAGATCATGCCATCAGTTGCCAATGTTGAAAAATTTGAACTTTTCAGGTGACATCACATGTGGCTGTGCTGTGACAGCCAATTGGTGCTGTGTGGGTGTCTGATGACACCTGTGACAGACTGTTTTTATGATGGTTCACAGAGTGACAATCCATGTCCATGTGGGAACATTAGTTAGTGAGTCCATCAGTTCCCCCTAGACATGACCGCAGAGAACTCCCTACCCGAGGTGCAGCTGACAGACAATGCTGCTGCAGGGCCATCAGCTGCAGTGTTTGTGGTTAGTAGGTGAGTGAAAAGGATACAGTTGGAATAATGTCAGCTTATACATCCTATTTTATGATATATGATATGATCACAGTCAAATTCGAGCGGGCGTGACATCACTTAGTGACGTGATGGTGACCAAATGAGCTGTTTATGGATGACGTGACTTGGGGGGGCGATGCGATCTTGGCCGCCAAGTCACATTTGGTGTGAATGTGGCTTTGTGTCGCAAGGCATGCCCCACATTGATAAATATGCTCATCTGTATACACAGGATATTTATTCTCCGTATAACCATTACCCATGATGCACAGCAGAACTTGTAGTCGAGCAAAGCTACACTGTGACAGAATGTCATTAGGCCAGCAGTGGCCTTCAGCCTGGACACAGCTCTCTTCAAAATACTACTATGTGTAACAGGATTTATATTGTATATTATTCCACTTGCTCTCTGAGATTTATGTTCCTTTTTGGCATATATGGCTCTAGGGTGCCCTCTCTTGGGTGTAGTCTATATATACAATGGGCAGCCACAATGCATTGCAATTGTATGAGAGATGTGCCCGAGGTGAGTAGAAGACCAAAGCAGTTTGTACCATAACTATGTATAAACTTAATTTTCTCCTCTTGTAGGCCTCTAAACATATGGGGATTTATGTAGAGGTTTATGAGATATATTATGCGCGGTTTACCATAGTTTTCATGTATTAAACTGTCTATATAATAACTTTGTGCACTTATTAACAAGGTAACTAGCATATGTGCTAACTCTGCTATCCTGTTGTAGTGTGCTTCGGTATGCTGAGACGAGCCAAGTGTATGACCAGTATCAATCTGTTTGTACAGGTACTTATACATAGTTTTGTATTATTGTATGTTTGTTGAAAATATATTGCATGCCTTTGTGCATGGCCATTGTATGAGAGATGTGCCTGAGTGTGCTTCGGTATGCCGAGACGAGCCAAGTGTATGACCAGTATCAGTCTGTTTGTACAGATAAGAAACGGCGGCATACAGACAGAGAAGCCTCCCGCTTCTTACTCTTCACATAATGCAGAGTCAACAGGTTTTTCTTGGACCAGCCAGCTGCAGCAAAGTACAGCTGTGCACGGTTACATGCCAATAATCTGAAATCTGATTAAAAATGAGATTAACGTGATTAAAAAACATAACACGCTAAATTTGGCTGTAAATAATTAATTGCAATTAACGTGATAATCTTGCACTACAAATTAAATCATTTTCATTATTATGCTTTTTATGTGTATTTCACAGTTTTCTTTTAGCCACTGCTTTATGCAGGAATGTCTTGTCCTTGTTTGTCATTTCTTACGGGAAGGTCCTGCTGAATTCCTCATCAATGCTCTCCTACAGCCATTAAGCTAAAGTCTCATTGAGATTCAGGTTCTTCCCTTTTTTTGCTTTGCAGGCACTGCTGTATGTGACAACGCACTTCAGGGTCCTTTGAAAACCACCACCTTTCCCCTTTCCCTGAAACAAAAGAAATAAAATAACATTTCAAAGACATTCAAAACTTTGAGACACGTTGAAATATCTGTGATTTTAATATTAAAAAAAGATGTTTACTTACCTTTGGTTAAAAGAAGGATTTCAAAGCACCATCACATGAACTCAAGGATTTCTCGATCCCTGTGCGGAGACAACTGTCAAAAGCTTCATAGGTTTCTTCCATGGACTTGAGGAGTCTCTCCTTCCCAGAGGCCAAGTTTTCCTCAAGCTCTCTGCACACAGCTGCTTCATTCCCAGACTGAAATAAAAACGGAAAATTTAGAAGTGATTCTAAATTTCTGTCATTAAAGCTGTGAGCATGTTACATTTGAAAGAAAAACAAATCAGATATTAAAGGGATAGTTCTGTTTTTTTGAAGTGGGGTTGTGTCAGGTACATAGCATGAGCCTGAATGTGTGCCACAGTGTCACAGCTCAGTTCTCTCTCTGTTCAGAATTCTCAGGACACACGCTAATGCTATACATTACTCTACATGGTGCCAAACATTTCGTGTAATTAAAGAATTGTGGGAGAAAACAAGCCACAAACAGTTTATTTATATCTGCTTATTTTCCCACTACCAAGCTGTTTTAATTTGGCACTATTTTGAGACAAAGCACAGCCTATGTGTCCTTCCTCCTACTTAATCATACAGAGCTCCCCTGGTGAAAGAAATCCTGCACAAATAGGCCCCTTGTTCACTCAGTAAGGTGACCATTATTTGTTCTCTTTGAAATGCGTTACTCAATGTTCAGTCATTTGATTTACTTATCTGCATGTGGATGGGAGTCTTTGTTGGAGTGAAAAAATGCAGCAAACAAAAGAAGAGAGAGGAAAAGAGAGGAAGGACGAACAGCATCAGCTGCAGAAATCATTTATAAATCCCAATTTCAATGACAATGTGTATAACTTGAGGAAAAAACTGAATACAATGATTAGAAAATGGTTTTCGACCTATATTCAACTGAATATACTACAGGGACAAGATATTTAATGTTCAAACTGACAAACTTCATTGTTTTTGTTTACTCATTCTGAAGTTCATGCCTGCAACACGTTCCACCGTCTCTACGTTACATCACTTTTCCTTTTAACATTACTCAAATAGCATTTGAGAACTGAGGATGCTAATTGTTGAAGCTTTGTCTGTGAATTTTTTTTTACCATTCTTGCTTGATATGTGACTTCTGTTGCTCAACACTCTAGGGTCTCGAATGTCATATTTTGCACTTCATAATGCATCACACTATCCATTGGGAGACAGGTCTGGGCTGCAGGCAGACCAGTCTATTCCCAGCACTCTTTTACTATGAGGCCACGCTGATGTAACATGAGCAGAATGTGGCTTGAGATTGTCTCACTGGAAAAAGCAGGGATATCACTGAAAATGTTGCTTGGATGGCAGCATATGTTGGTCTAAAACCTGCATGTTTATGGTGCCTTCAGAGATGTACAAGGTACCCATGCCATGGGCACAAACAACCCCTATGCCATTATAGATGCTGGCTGTTGAAGTTTGTGTCGATAACAATCTGGAGGTTGTTAAAAAAAAAAAGATACTTTGATATTTTTCGACACCATTATTTGAAAATGATTCAATTTTGCATTAGGGAATAGAGAAAATACTGAAACTAAGAAAAAACAAAAAAAAAACAAACAAAAAAAACAGATACAGAATCTGATTCTTCAGCCTAGTCTAGCGCACCTAGACAGCAGGGGGAGAGATTAAACTGATCCTCGATCTGCTGCTGTGAGCTGTATGAGCTGCGCAACCCTGTCACATGACTGGGTTCAAAGGGCAGAGCACAGAAGTGAGCAGAGCTAAAGAGTTTAACCACTGAGAGATGATGAGTCTGACTCTGAGGGCTCTAATTTCCTGGCGCAGCGCAGGGTGGAGCAGGGTGGCGCACCCGCACAGTAGTAATTTGTCCGGCGCACCACCATGCGCAGCCAATTTGGCACATTTGGTAGACCGGCTGTGCCGAGATGGGTGTGGCGGCGCACCAGCGGGAGGTGTCAAAAGATTCAGCTTGGTGCAGTGACAATGTCGTGCCAACACACTGCGCGGAAGGTGCGCTGAAAGTTTGCCAGCTCCAACCTGGTCTATTGTCGGCACAGGGGAAGTGCGCCTGGTGCAGTGGTAATTTGGCTGACAGGCACGCAGTGCGCACACGTCACTAAAACCTCACAGGCAGGTATCCAGAGTGTCAGTGCATTCTTTGTCGCATGTTGCATGCTACACAACATAGCCTTACGCAATGGATGCCACTTTGACCTCATGGAGGAGACATTACAGGACTTAAGATGGAGAGAGGCCGAACTGCATGTGCCATATCAGCAGGGAGAGCAGCAGAGCGCATGGGAGAGGAGAGACCACCTGTCTGCACAGCTCTGTCCTTAAATGCGAGTATATGCCTACCGTTTATACATGTTTTGGCCACAATTTACTCAGTCATAGTAAATATACAGAAAATAATTCATGACAAAAAATAAATGTCACTTAAACGTGTCTCCTTCCTCTTCCTCCTCACGCCCTTGGACTGCTGGTTTGAGAAGGAAGGACGGAGCCTGAGGAGAGCCGTCCTCCCCTGGTCTGGGGTTTCAACGGCCTCGGTCGGCTGCATCCGCCAGCCTACCAAGGCTGGAGTCAATGGAGGAGAGATTGAAATTGTCACTGCACCTTGCCCGCAGCACCTTTAAAGGCAAGGAGAGGCGTTCATTTTATTGTTGAAGATTACACTCGGCTGTGTTAAACCCACTCATGCCTTCTCTCCTCCCTCTCTGCCACTTGCGCCAGTGGGAGGGACAGAGGCGTGGGTGCGTCTTGCTGCGCCAGACTGTGCCATGCACAAAAATTGCAAAATGCCCTGGACACACTCCGTTGGCAAGGCACAGGCACAGCGCAGGGGTGGCGCACCTCCTCTGCACCTGGTCTACGAAATTAGAGCCCTGAAAGTCACTTCATTGGAAATAAGGTAAAGAAGACATGTTTTTGTCAATACATTTCTCATGAGGCAGGTACGGAAGAAAGTGACGGATTCTCTGGGGCTGTTGTGGTGCCTTAATAAAGTAAAAACTAAAGCAGGTAACATTAGCATAGAGGGACTGACTGACGGACACTGGAGTTATACTTGGAAAAAAAGCTGGTAATGTTGTGGGTAACACTTTATAATAAAGCACCCAAATAAGTATTAATAAATGCTTAACGTGTCAAATAACAACTAATAAGCACTTATAGGGAATTATAAGATTCTCATGTACATTAATAAGACTTTAATTAAGTGACCATTTGCAAGGTATAAGACATTTATTAATAGTTAATAAGGACCATTTGCAGGGACTGGATCCAAAGTGGGAACAATGTCGTATTCATTATCCTCTGACTGAGGTTAATGAATTCTTAATTATGCACTTATTAAAATCAATAAATCTTGATTGTGAACTTATTAACAGCTCATGATGCATATTTGCAGGTACTGGATCTAAAGTGGGAAGTGTCTCATTGAGGTTAATGAATTCTTAATTATGCACTTATCGGGAATAAGAACTTTCTAACAGTGAACTTATTAACAGTTCATAATGCATAACTGCAGGTACCAGATCTTAATTGGAACGTGTCTCATTAACTTTTGTAAACACTGTATTATGCACTCATAGGTCAATAACACCTACTGCTTTTAGAGCAGTTACCTTCAGGTGGAAACAGCATACATTTTGGTGGTGAAGCTTACAAATGCACTGATAGACAGTGGACAGGCACCAATTTATCTCAAAGAGCTATTAAGTGCCGTACAACCCCTCTAGAACATTACGCTCCCAAAATGCTGGCCTGCTCGTGGTGCCATCAGTCTCTAGAAGTAGTATGGGAGGTAGAGCCTTCAGTTATCAGGCTCCTCTTCTCTGGAACCATTTACCGACCACGGTTCAGGAGGCAGACACCCTCTCTACCTTTAAGGCTAGACTTAGAACATTCCTCTTTGATAAAGCTTTCAGTTAGGGACCAGCTCATAGTCCATAGTTTAGACACATAGTTAAGATGCAATAGGCTTAGACTGCCGGGGGGATCTGGCACACTGGGCTCTATCCCTCTCTCTCTAACACTCTCTCTCCATATGTGCCTCTGCCCTTTTCTGTTTGCTCCTGTACTCGTCTCTGGTTCTTGTCTTTTAGGTGGCCTGGGATCCTTGGTGGAGACTGCCTGCTGCTGTGGAGTCACAAAGCCTCAATAACTTCAATTACAGACATAACACATATTTGGCCATCTCACTCCAGTTCATAATCATTATAGCTGTTAATGTCGATATTAGCATGATCTTTCTATCCATGGTTGATACATCTATAGTAACTATCTCCAGCTCCACATGGACATGAGATCCCTCTTGAAAATGAGGTGTCACATCTCAAGAGGTCTACCATTAATACATTTATACTTAACGGAGACAAATATGGTAGGGATGCACTTGTGGTCTGGGCACCCATGAGTTCATCACTACCATAAATTCTTATTTTCAGTAAGACTTTTATTGATTATACTTCTATAAAATTATCACCACAACCACACAGACATGAGGACCCTCCTGAAAACAAGTTGTAGCATCTCAAGAGGCTAACCTCTAATAAATTTGTCTGCAGCAGAAATAAATTTGACGACGACAGGTCTATGATTGAACTGTAAGATTCTTCTTCTCACCTATAAAGCTCTCAGTGGACAGGCACCAGTTTACCTCAAAGAGCTTGTAGTGCCGTACAACCCCTCTAGAACATTACGCTCCCAAAATGCTGGCCTGCTCGTGGTTCCATCAGTCTCTAGAAGTAGTATGGGAGGTAGAGCCTTCAGTTATCAGGCTCCTCTTCTCTGGAACCATTTACCGACCACGGTTCGGGAGGCAGACACCCTCTCTACCTTTAAGGCTAGACTTAAAACATTCCTCTTAGATAAAGCTTTCAGTTAGGGACCAGCTCATAGTCCATAGTTTAGACATATAGTTAAGATGCAATAGGCTTAAACTGCCGGGGGGATCTGGCACATTGGGCTCTAGCCCTCTCTCTCTCACACTCTCTCTCCATATCTGCCTCTGCCCCTTTCTGTTTGCTCCTGTACTCGTCTCTGGCTCTTGTCTTTTAGGTTGCCTGGGATCCTTGGTGGAGACTGCCTGCTGCTGTGGAGTCACGAAGCCTCAATAACTACAATTACAGACATATCACATATTTGGCCATCTCACTCCAGTTCATAATCGTTATAGCTGTTAATGTTGATATTAACATGATCTTTCTATCCATGGTTGATACATCTATAGTAACTATCTCTAGCTCCACATGGACATGAGATCCCTCCTGAAAATGAGGTGTCACATCTCAAGAGGTCTACCATTAATACATTTATACTTAACGGAGACAAATATGGTAGGGATGCACTTGTGGTCTGGGCACCCATGAGTTCATCACTACCATAAATTCTTACTTCCAGTAAGACTTTTATTGATTATACTTCTATAAAATTTTCACCACAACCACACAGACATGAGGACCCTCCTCTAATAAATTTGTTTGCAGCAGAAACAATTTTGACGACGACAGGTCTATGATTGGTCCATTGATCTGTCACTAGCTTTAGTTCTTACTTTAGTCCACTTGTCTCCACTTACCTCCCTCCCTTTGCCCACACACCCAACACAGCATCGTGTGGATTTGCTGTTCATCATGAGACTGGGGTCCACATTCAAGACTTCCTGCTGCTTAACAGAAGGTTTTTTCTTGCCGCCATGATGGAGGGATTCATGATTGGCTATATGGATTCATGTTGGGTGTTGGATGTATATATTTGTATATATATGTATATGTGTATTTTTATATTTATATATGTATCTATGCATATATGTGTATCCATAATATGAAGAGCTTTGTGCTCTATTGTAAAGTGTCTTGAGATAACACTTGTTATGAATTGGCGCTATACAAATAAAGATTGATTGATTGATTGATCCGTTGATCTGTCACTAGCTTTAGTTCTTACTTTAGTCCACTTGTCTCCACTTACCTCCCTCCCTTTGCCCACACACCCAACACAGCATCGTGTGGATTTGCTGTTCATCATGAGACTGGGGTCCACATTCAAGATTTTCTGCTGCTTAACAGAAGGTTTTTTCTTGATGGAGGGATTCATGATTGGCTATATGGATTCATGTTGGGTGTTGGATGTATATATATGTATATTTATGTATATGTGTATTTTATATATGTATATATGTATCTATGCATATATGTGTATCCATAATATGAAGAGCTTTGTGCTCTATTGTAAAGTGTCTTGAGATAACACTTGTTATGAATTGGCGCTACACAAATAAAGATTGATTGATTGATTGATAGACAAGTCTTTTAGAAAGTTTTTAGTTTTAACAGGCCTTTAGGCTCAAAAGTACAAAGAACAAAACATATCAACATACATGTTGTACAACAACAATGCAGTTTCAAACTTGGAAGAAGGCACAAAGATGGCCCTCTGGAAAGGCTTCTCCATGACATATCAAAGATGTTCAAAGCGTTATGACCTGCCATAGAACATGTATACCAGAGCATATCTGTACATTTTTACATGCTGTAGTGCCATTTTTTGAGCATTTGTATTGTCATACATCAATACAACCCTTAAATCCCAAATTGTTTTAATATGCATGTACAAAGTCCATGATCATTATATAAATTGCTAAAAAGTAAAAAAAAAAATAAATAAATAAAAAATAAAATCTTATGGTTTGATCCCTCAACATTTTAAAAGCAAAATTCACACAACATCCTTTCATACACAGAAAATTTATTTTGAGTGTGTTCATATCTCAATTTCTTTTTAAATACACTCATTTTTAGAAACTGTAGCAAAACAAAAATAAATTGCAGCTTGTGCATAATTTGCAGAAAAACAGTATATACATCGAAATGAACTATTTACAATACTGCAATCAAATCTCTAAGTGTGCCATATACTTATACACATACATATCCTTGTATAAGACCACTTTATCCATAAAAAGTGCAATAAATAACAAAAAAAATGAAAAACATTTTACTGTGTTGTAACTTTAAAACAGATGAACACATATGAAAGCTCTGTTGGCTTGAGGCCGAGTCCTTCCTCTCTTCCTGCCTTCATCCAAGGTCCAGGGTGAGCAGGAGACCTCTATATCGACTTCCTCATCAGCACTGCACACAGAAAAAGTTACATGGCGTTTTAGATGTGTTCAGCATTACAGCAGTACAATAATGATCAGTCAGTCAAACTTAATTGATATAGCACATTTCATACAAATTCAATTGCAGTTCAAATTACTTTACATTGAGACAGAAAAAAATGATAATAATCATGGATTTTTCTTACAACCACCCAGCAAATAAATAGTCAGCACAGGTTCATCTACTAAGTAGTATTGCACTGTAAGTGTAATGATAATAGGTAGGGTGTCTGGTGTCTGATCGGTTGCGTATTTAGCCTGAAATTCTTTCAGTTCCATTACATCCACATTTTCTGTACTTTACACCAACTCAAAACCAAATAATATTTCATGTATATATACATACCTGTCATGGGACTGAACCACCCCATCAAGGAAGTCTGCCTCATCTCCACTGTCGGCAGAGTCTGGACCAGCTGTAATAGGCGCCAAAGCCACATGCGAGTTGAAAAGCCATTTGGCATGTCTGTGTTTTTTTTGCTGTTTTATGGTTATATGTGTGCGTGTGGGAGTGTGTGGTGAGCATCTGGTGTCTGTGAGCAGTGTGTGTGAGAATGTTTTTGTGAAAGGGCAAGAGAAAAGTCAGACCAAAAGAGTAACTGCAATCCGAGGGAAGCGTTTACTGCAAAAAAAACTACACGTTTCCAGTAAAATTACATAGTGACCAGCAGGAAAAGGATGCATTGCTTTTTGGTCACAGTGTGATTACGTGTTTTCCGATGTAGGAAGTGTTGTGAAGATTAGGAAAGATTCATTTTATTGTATTTGTTTTTTCGAGACAGGTATCTTCTGGTACCAATTTTTTTTTTTACTGGCATTGTACTGAAGTTCAAATTCTGGTGTCATGACAACCCTAAGAGGGCATTTGTCTAATATGTTTACTATCATTTTACTACATAGAAATGTGAGTCCTTGGTTATTTGGGAGAGATAATTGTTTTCTATTAAACTGAGATTGACCATAAAACAAGACTGATCTTACCACTTTGGCAGAGCAGGCTCCTTGAATTAGGGCCAAAATTTCATACCCACCACGAGTCTCTGAGTGACGATCGTTGAGGCTTTGTAAAACTTTCTGAAGTTTTGGGATTTCTGTTGATAAATACAACTTTAATTCGAGATATTTATAAATCGAGATCGTTGTAACATTTTAAACATTAGGTCACCCATGGGCTTCACCTACCAGTGTCCACAGGGTCTTAATATTGTCTCTTCTGAAAGTCTTTGGCGCTCACTGTGAACATTTGGAAACTGTCATCAAGGAAATTATTCTGTAATAATAATAACAGGCTGTGAGGTGGAGCTGCAAATACAAAACAACTTTTTGAAAGACAGTCTTAAACACTCACCTTAAGTTTCTTTTGTAAGCTGAACTTCCTCATCACCGCCTCCTTGGCGTCCTCGTTCCTCTGTAAAATGGCTGCTGAACTGTAAAAAAGACAGTGGTCCTTATTTGCTATTGTTTCTAACAGGCAAGAGGCCAACAACACTAGATTTATCTAACCTACTAACAAAAGGAAAGCCTGACAAAGGATCACTTATTTAAAGGTGCAGTGTGTAGAATTTGGCATTTGAGCGACATCTATCGTTCAGATTCTAGAATGAACTCAACAGTAACCAAAACATCACATCGCTGAGCAACAGAAGCCTGTGAAGAACAAAAGGGATCGTAAACACGGCATTATTTCCAAAGCTTTAACTGTTTTAATACACACAATTTATATCCCTAGTGCAGAGTAACAACTGTCTCTTCATCAACCGCCGTCCTCTCTCCTCTTCTTCACCAGCATTCCAGGTAGATTTCAGAACCGGCGGACAAATTCACGTTTCGTTCTTCTTGTCCCTAAAATCCACCCGTAGACAACATGGCGGATCGTTATGTCGGCCTACATGAACGCAGCCCGCAGCAATGTAAATTTTTTGAAGCTTTTTCTAACTCAATAAAAATAATAAAAACGTTTAATGGGGATGATTGTACTCCCATTTTGACGGACTTTACATACAAATAGAAACATTATAGCCTTTATCTGCCATTTCTGTTTGGCGAAATGCTGCCAAATTCTACACACTACACCTTGAAATGGACGGGACTGAAAAGGGTCGATTCTTAGGGGCAGTGCCTTACACTTTAAAACACTATAAACATTTTGAAAATTAGATATTTGTTCATAAATAAATGTCTTGAGTAATGCTTAAGAGGGCGTTTACACGGCTTCGTTTTCGGCAGAATACAAAGAGTTTTCATTGCGTTTTCGCCTCCCATTTACATGAGAATGGTGCCTGGAGTGCCTGAATCCACAAACTGTTGAAACCAGGGTCCAGAGTAGGATTTGTTTTGGCTCAATGTTGACCAGATACAGAGCATTTCAGGATGAAATGCTAATGTCACCGCATGCGCAGTGCTCTTTCACATGAAGGCTGCGCACGCGTACCAGGAACAACAACAACAACAACAGAGCAACAGTTGCTCTACTGTGCAACATGTATGTTGCTCAGTAGAGCAACATACATGTTGCTTGGTAGAGCAACATGTATGTTGCTCACCTTGCTCGGTTTGTTATCCAGACAAAACTATCCAGACAGATTTGTTGTACAGACAAGAAACTCCTGTGTCTTCGTGTGTCCACTCGCCATTGTTGTTTGTGAAAAGTTTTTCTTCTGTGTACGTGTGTTGTAACTCTGCTGTTTCTCTGCAAACCTACTGTACACCCTGTCTACTGGACTGGCATGCACGCTTCAGCATTTTCAGTTGTTTTTGTGTCTGCATGTGAACGCAGATTGCTTTTGAAAACGCAAAGGAAAAACCTTTCTGTTTCTGGTGAAAACGTCTCTGTGTAAATGGGGCCTAAAGCCTTTTTAAAAAATTGTGAGAAGTTCAGGGATGTATTGGGGTGATGGCACCTTAAAGTTACAAGGCTGTTGCCTCGGCTCCCTGATCTTTGGGGCCTTTTAGTTTTCAGTGTGTTTCTTGCAGGTTGGGACTAATGTTTCCTTCCACAGTCCAGAATCATCAGATCATCAGGTTATCTGTTGATTCTAAATGGCCCATTTTGTCTGTCTCTACATATCAGCCCTATGATTGTCTGGTTACCAGTTTAGTGCCTTATGTTTGCTGGGATAGACTCCAGTCCTCCTCAACTCTATGAGGGATAATCAGTATAGATAACAGATGAATGTGAGCTGCTTAAATATGGACCTGAGGCAGTTTAATTAATAAGTTATTAATGCAAATTACAACAGCCTTTATGTGGCAGCAGAGTGTTTAGGTGAGATATCAATATAAAAACACTTCTTAGTATCAATGTCTGATTTAAATGTTCAAAACCTACAAGTTATTTGAAAGTCCAGAGGAATCAGACTTGGTGCAGATGAAGTGAATGTGCTGACATTGGCCACCATTTCCAATCAGGCTGCTGACATGTTTCAGAATGTCCCATGCTTCTTTGTCTGCTGCTGGTCTGGTAATCTCAGTCACAATCCACACAGTAGAGCAGTTACCCACAACCTGGAATACAAGAAAAACAATATATCGGAGCTTTGTCATAGAATAAAAGCACACTTATTTATAAAAAAAATGTGTAATTAACACAAGAATGCCAATTAATTACCCCTTTCCACATATTATCTCTTGTCTTGTTGTTGTCCCCAGTTCCAGGTAGATCCACAAGTGTGACATACTGGAGGAAATCATTGTTTGGGACTCTGATAGTCACACACTGGTTGGGAGTTCCAAGTTCAATATTTACATCAACACAACCCGGTCATGTCACCTGTGTTCATCCATTGACTATTTAATCAAAAATAAAAAGGTTGAGGCCTATGCTGATCTGTCCCTGGAGTCCTAACTCACAAACAGCAGAAATCATTTTGTACCAGATCTCACATATGATTTATGGAACATACATATTTGACCAGTCCCACAGTATGAACAAACTGCTGTTCATAAATATGGTTGCTACAAAAAATCATTTGAATAACCTGCGAGACTAGGAGACTCATCCAGCCTGACAGACCAGACAGACTGATTTACATACAGTGGGATTAGTTCCCCTCCCTACGGGCTTGAAACGGCTCAGTGGTTTTGCATTAATAAAAGTGAAAGAGAAATGCAAAACCTCTCCAAAAAAGTGGAGGGTGATCAAACAAAGGTTTTTTATTCCCAAATCATTACAGGCCAGCAAGAGGCTTGCAGTCATTGCTTGTTCTCAGGACAGCTAAATCAGATTGCCTCTTTGGGCTCTAATTTCATAGACCAGGCGCAGGCGGGGCGCACCTGCCCTGCGCCGCGCCTGCGCCCCGCCAACAGGGTGTGTCCAGGGCATTTTGCAAGTTTCATGCTCGGCGCAGTCTGGCGCAGGCAGGTGCACCCACCCCTTTACTCTCCTACCGGCACACGTAGCAGAGAGGGAGGAGATAAGAGTTGAGTGGGTTTAACACAGCGGAGTACAATCTTCACCAATCAAATGAACACCTCTCCTCGCCTTTAAATGCGCCGCGGCGAGGCGCAGTGACAATTTCACCTCGGTGGCGATGAAGGTCAGAGCTGCTGTCACTTTTACAGCAACTGGGAGAGTGTTCCTGTGTCATAATAGGAGTACAAAATTAAGTGATTTTTTTAAACAGCAGCAAGCTAATCCATTCATCATGCTTGTGATCCATCTGCATTACTGCTCTGTCATCGCCAAATATCAGAACCTTACGTGAAAATATATCTCCTCCTCATCCTCCTTGCAATAATATACACCATCTTTTTAGATCACGTTAAGAATAAAGATTAAAACAGAGGAATATGGGCAATCACAGGTAAATCCTTAAGACACCGAGTGAGTTACATTTATTCAGCGAGCGTCTCTCTCTTTTTCTTTTCTTTTGAATTCATGAGATGAGAGAAGCCGGATACTCCGTATCGGATGATGTGGCTGTTTGTGGTTGGCTTGAGAGATGTGAACTCGTTAGTTATGACAAACGTCTCTGATCTGACATCAGATGTGACGGGACAATTAATATAGATACAAATGTATATGCTGGTTAGGACGGTTACATCAAATAGTGGTTGCTGTGATTGTTTATTGCATTGAAATGTGCCTGACACTCTGGATACCTGCCTGTGAGGTTTTGGTGATGTGTGTGCACTGTGCGCCTGTCAGCCAAATTACCACTGCCCCGAGTGCGCCTCGTCTGCGCCGAGAATAGACCAGGTTGGAGCTGGCGGGCTTTCAGTGCACCTTCCGCGCGGTTTTTTGGCACTAAATTGTGACAGCGCCAAGCTGAATCTGTGGACACCTCCCCCCTTGTGCGCCATCACACTCATCCTGGTGCAGCCGGTCTACCAAATTGCCAAATTGGCTGCGCACGGCGGTGCGCCGGATGAAATTACCACTGCGGGGGGTGCGCCAGGCTGCGCCAGGCTGCGCCACCGTGAGTTGCGCCAGATTTAGAGCCCTTTGTCTTTACAAGGTTGTAGATCTGCCTGCTCATTTTCACATATGACAGGATGTCACACTGGGGGTTCGATTTGTTGGGACGGGGCAATGAGCCATTTCAAACAGCTTTAAAAGGGAGAGAGAGAAGAGCTGATGCCCCAGACTTTTCCTCTTGTGCATAGAACAGTATCGAGAGGCATGGCAGAGTAGACATGAACACACTGAAGGCCATATAAAACTTAAAAAAACAGACTCTGGACTCTTTAAATCTGTCAGCCTGCCACTCTAAAAAGGCACCAAAGTATGACAAAAAAATTCTACTTCATCAAGTACAGATTTTATATCTCTCTTTCCTGTACGCTGTTCGCTTTGACACTGACGGGGCACAAGGAAAGAGGGATTTTGATGAGGAGAAGGAAGAATTTTCTTTTTTATTTGGTTTTTAGTTTTGTCACTTAGCAGAGCTTATTTATCATAACAGAGATAGTGGAGTGTTTATCGATTTCAGACAGTAAAATTATTATTTTTTTTCATTTTAAACACTGATAGTCTACTGGAAACCCCTACATGGCTTATATGAAACCCAGCAATGTTGTTTCCTATAAACTTTTATGATTAAAATGTCATCTATAGGTTTAGCAGCGGATATTAAGCTTGCTTGCTAAAAGTTGCATGTTGGGCAATTTAAGTAATTAGCATGATGAGCTAATTAATCGCCAAAAACTGGAAATGGCTATAGTTTTGCTTTTAGTTAACTTAGAAAGGTAGTCTATGAAACCAAATCCATGTTTATGTTGTCCAGAAATTCATCTATTACCATGCTGCTGTCATGCAACCTTTTTCATTAGCATAACTTACATATAATATGTAAAAATTAGGTCAAAATCAGAAAATGGCTGGATATTTTCGCTTTTAGTCAACTTAGAAAGGTGATCTTAGAGTCTAAGTCTGTGTTTTGATGTCCAGAAATTCATCTCTCACCATAACTAAATCATGCAACTGTCGCGGTCCCCTTATTAGTTAAGCTAATGAGGGAAGGGCTCCTGAGTTCTTTCTGACATCATAAACCTAAATTAATAATTTTAGACCTCTTTAAGCTGACCACACCTGTCCATCTCAAAGCAATCCTCACCATGCACTATCAATAGAATAATATAAACAAATCCCTTCAAGGACTTCAATCTTTCTGCCCCATACACTCTAAGCACCAAAGCTGAACTCAGTAATTAATACACATCAACTCAGATTTTTGAAGTAATTCTCAATTATTTAGTTAGAAATCAGTTCATAATAATAGCAAATTAAACATTCCCCATTAAATAAATTCAAAACAACATTGTCCCTCTTAGTTCATGGGTATCATCATGATTTGGCACAAACCTAAAGAATAATTGACAGTGTGTACTTGTGGGCCCACATAGACCTTAATATAGCAGTCCCCAGAACCGGTTAACCCCAAAATAATAAACGATGCAGGCCCGGTTCGTTGCTTGTGTACGTGGTGACCTAAAAACCGAATGGCCCCTTTGCTCCTCCGTGAGCAACAAAAATAAAAGTTTGCCTTACTGAATGGTCCCGGGTACTTCCCCACAGTCAAAGAGTGCCAGTCCAGCAGGTGCATTGGGGAATGGCCTCCAATCCGGACTCCGTCCTCTCCTCCCACGCCAATGAAGAATCCTCAGCGCGTCTCTGCACAGAACACCTCGTCCCCTCTGGATGAATCCGATGGACAACCACATCCACAGTCTCACTGATGAAGTCAAACTGTCCATACAAGTGTGTCCACTTAACGGAGATTAGCCGAGAGTAGCCTGCTGCACATCGCGAACAGTCACTGAACTTCTCATATGACTTTTTTTTTCCCGCTCCACTGCGTGCAGTTTGTTCTTCTTTCACTGACTGTTAGGTTAACAATCTAAAGACACAAACTGACACAGGCTTGTACACTACCAACTCACAATACAGACTGTCTCTGAATTGTTCTCCTCGGCTCTCCAAGTCCGTCCCTTTATACTTTTTGGGCGGAAACACACCTCTGTCACCGGTCCCCGCGGAATGTAACACCCCAAGTAAGTTTACTCAAAATGCATGATTTGCAAATAAACACAAATAACATTTGAAGAATCAGCATAACATAAAAGAATCAACACAGCTGTTTTCCCCCTTTTTAAGCCCACAATTTTTAAATGCTTTTAACATCTATCATCAGCAAAGTTGTAAGATTGATTTAAGATCATGAATACTGTCAGGATTTTTTCCTTCACAGTCCCAAGATTGCTCAGTGGTGTAATGGTTCTTTACCAACACCTGACATAATTCAGAATGAAGATGCAGAGAACAGCTGGGTGCAATCAAACAAAGTTTTACTTGCAGCAAGGAGAACAACAATACAGAGTGTCAAGCAGTCTGAGGTGTTGATCTGAAGCTAATACAAAAGTCTTCTCTCTATATAGGCATGTGTGTGCGTGTGTGTTTAACATGTAGGGAGGGGTGAGAGGTGTCGTGGCCTTCACGTCTCCTTCTTGGGTCTGTTTAGGCTGGTCTGGTGATGCCCCGAGTCATAAACAATAGTTGATAAAAAGTAACAAGGAGAGGAGGGCTGCACAAGGCCATGGAGGGATTGTGTGTGTGGGGAAAGAATGAAGCTGCTAAAGAAAAGGTTATACAATGATCAGGATAGAAATATTCAAATACATGAAAACACTATATACAATATGTACAAAGTTCAAATCATTCTTAACAAATACATTTAAATTTTTTGTGTAAATATTGTTAATTGTTAATACTGTGTATACCTCCACCTCATTCGGAGCCTCATGTCCACTTAATTTTACTTACTTATTTTACTTATTTTCCTTCATAAGGAAGTTTTATACTGCTTAAAGACTCTGCACGTTGCAACCTACTTAAGTAATTTTTATGCTCTTTTCATTTGTTTTTATTTTTACTTGTATTTATTTTATCTTTATTTTTTTTTTTAATGCTACTGTTTATTCTAATGTCCTCATCTGTTATTTCCAACTGCTATACTGTGTATAAGAGCAACTGAAACAACCGAATTTCCCCTTGGGGATTAATAAAGTATTTCTGATTCTGATTCTGATTCTGAAGATTATATATGGCCTCATTTGCGTACTGTGTCGGTTTTTTGACTGGGTTACATAACCTTTCCTTATTAGCATAAACTGGATCCAAGTCCATCTTAAAGCAACATGGTATTAGATATTATTAAGCTTTTATTTAGCAATATGCAATTTATCCCTGACCTTGAATGTATCATTATATGTTATTAAAAAAAAAAATATTATGAGCAACAATATGCAGTCCCCCCTTCCCCACCCTTGTCTCACTGGCGTCACCTGCTACTCTCCACCTGACTCCCCCACGATGCCCCACAAATACACGAAGCATGGTCTGACTACTGAGTTTGGGCCCATATTCAGCTGGGCAGACAACTATGACCTCCACATTGCAAGTCCGAATGGAACCAAGAGCACACATGCCATGATGTCCGAGTTTACACAACATCTAGCCAGCATCATCAAGACCCGGAACATTGGAGTGATGCAGCTGAAGATCCCGAAAAAGAAGTATGAGGCAAGCTCATTTCAACCCACTCACCAGTCTCTACAACTGGAGCACTACACTGGTCCCTCCAAGATGAAACCACCAGCACTTTCTGTGAAGGTTCTTTCTCCAGAGGAAGTGCACCAGGTTGCTACCAGCTTGATTCGAGCAAAGGAAAGAGATGCTGCGTGGCTATCCCAGCTCTTTTCTCACTGAAAACCAGTTGACTGGACGGGCTATAATGCATGTAAATACAGAAAATCTCAGATCACTGATAAGCCTACAACTATTGTAGTGTTTAGGCCCCTTATTGACTCTCCACCTTCACACCCAGATACCATGCTCACAACCCTCATCTACCTTGAGAAATCACTGAAGAGCTTAGGCATGAAGTATGCACACACCACACTGGACCTGCAGCTCTACATCGTGGCGTGTCTCATCCAGTAGAGTGACCCAGCGTGATGGAAGTCTGTCATCATCCATCCCGGTGTTCTGTCGAATTAGGCTGCCCTGTCTAAAAAAGCTACCAGCTGCATAAATCGACAGCGGCATTGCAGTGACCCTAACCCCAACCCTAACCCTAACTAATACGAGAGCTTGTGCCTGGGATGCCCACATAAGAGAGTATCTCCCCATAACCCGTCCTACACCTAACCCTAACCCGCTATTGCGCATGCGCAGTAGGGCTAGGTAGCTCATCTCGACAGGTAGCGTGTTTCGATAGGACACCAGCATGATGCACACTCTGATGTCCTTCCTTGGCTGCACTGGAACCTTGATGAAGGCTTCTGGCATGAAAGCACTGCTTGCACTAGCATTTGGTGGCATCCCCAACATCCTCAATCGCAAATCCTGGACAAATGTGCTGCGTACATATTGATTGCTTGGGGCTGTCCTCCTCCAAGATCTTCTGAAAGATGGACTGCAGACTGATGCTGCTATCGCAGAATATCTGGACAAGGCACGTGAGCACCCTACAGGCAAGTTCTGGGTGAACTGCCTGATTCGTCCAACCTTCATCGCACTGCGTTTCCTCCACGCAGAGAAAGTGGGTGACTCCCTCCTACAGCAGCACTGCCTCAAGCGGATGGTCCAGTACTTCTTTGCTGCTGGGCACCATAATTATGCGGGATACATCGCCTGGTACCTCAGGACGGTGCAGAACCTTCCACGTGAGGCCAAGCAGGACCTTTTAGATGGGGCTCAAAGGTCTGCCGCCACTCTGATGGTGGAACTGTTGTACTTGCTGACCAGTTTGGTGAGCAGACCTACATTAAACAAGGTAAAGGACAAGGTGGGTTGAAAGGCATCTCAACCAATGAAGGGCAAGTTGCAGTGTGGATCAATTCCCATCCCATTTGTTCCCATCTCATCTCCCTAGACAGTGGAGGAAATGTACACAAGTCAGGACATGCCAGAGAATGCAGGGGAGGAAGAAAATGCACATGTGGATAGAAATAAGAAGCAAAGTAGATGGAAACATGAGGAAGAAGGTGAAGGAAGACCAGAGCTGGATCAAAGAGATTGTGAGAAAATTATGGAGGAATTCCAGAAACACTCTCATCCCTGGAAAGAGAATCAGCAAATCTTGTACAACATTGTGAATGGACAGATGGCTCTAGACTCTGTGAAAGTGCAGAATGCTTTTCAGATTGGTGAACAGAAGAGCAAAGATTTTGCAGATTCTCCTCCAGAAGGCTTCCATATCACCATTGAGAAGAGAGTCAAAACCATGGAGGTGATGAAGAAAGCTATGACTGTAAAAGGCAGACCCATGGAGGCCCTGTTGAAAGACTTGATCATGTCTTTGATCATGAGTCTGTCCTCGTCAAGAAATTGGGAGTACCTGATGAAAATGCTCCACTTCCAAATGTTGTCCTAGTTGATGCAAGTCAGCTGCTCCACCAAACTGTCTGGTAGAGTTTGAGGTTCTGGTTATTGCTCTAAGTGAACTTTATGTGAACGTATTGCTGTTTCTTGTATTCAGTGATTTATTAGCTAAATATCCTATCCTACATTATGTAAATGGTTGGAGTTTTGTTACAATCTACATGGTTTTACCTTTCAAATGAGTTAACTTGGGCAAATGTTTGAGCATTTTTTTATTTACAATTTATTTTGTTAAACATGGTACTGTTATTAATTATTATGCTAATAAGGGCATGCAAATGAGGCTAGAAATGTTTTCTATTCTTTATACACACTACGCAGAACACTACTATTAAAATAAACTTACTCTGGGAAGTCTGTGACAGTTTTTGATTTTCTTAATTATTTTACGTGATAATGAGCAAATTATGCTAATTACGCAAATTGCCCAACACGCAACTCTTGGCAACCAAGTTGAATTTCATCCACTAGGCCTACAGATGACATTTCAATCATAAAAGTTCATAGAAAACACCATTACTGGGTCCAAGAAATTTCCAGCAGACTATGAGGGAGAAACTCGGCTCACAGAGAGCTGTGTATTGATGAGGCTTTGGGCTCTAATTTCCTGGCGCAACTCAGGGTGGCACGGGGTGGCGCAGCCTGGCGCACCCCGAGCAGTGGTAATTTTGCCTGGCGCACCGCCGTGCGCACGGCGCACCAGGGGGAGGTGTCCACAGATTCAGCTTGGCGCAGTGACAATTTCGTGCCAAAAAAACGTAAGGAAGGTGCGCTGAAAGCTCGCCAGCTCCAACCTGGTCTATTCTCGGTGCAGGAGAGGCGCACCCGGGGCAGTGGTAATTTGGCTGACAGGTGCACAGTGCGCACACGTCACCAAAACCTCACAGGCAGGTATCCAGAGTGTCAGGCACATTGTCAGGCAATAAACAATCAAAAAAAACACTATTTAATGTAACCGTCTGAACCAGCATATACATTTGTATCTATATTAATTGTCCTGTCACATCTGATGTCAGATCAGAGACGTTTATCATTATGGAAACGGCAGCTGGAAGAGTGATGCAAACTAAGTTCGCTGAATAAATAACTCGGTGTCTTAAGGATTTACCTGTGATTGCCCATATTTCTCTGTTTTAATCTTTATTCTTAATGTGATCTAAAACGATGGAGTACACTATTGCAAGAAGGATGATGAGGAGGAGATACCGGGAGAGAATATTTCACCTAAGGTTCTGCTATTTGGCGAAGACAGACCAGGAATGCAGGTGGATCACAAGCATGATGAATGGATTAGCCTGCTGCTGTGTTTAAATGTAATTATCACTTTATTTTGTACTCCTATTATGACACAGGAGCAGATTACATCTGTACTGTGAGGTGGTCCATATTGTGACGCCACCTGCATTCCTGGTCTGTTATCGCCAAATAGCAGAACCTTAGGTGAAATACTCTCTCCCTGGATCCAGCAAAACAGGCCCAGACCATCACACTTCCTCCTCCATGTTTGACAGTTGATGTCACACACTGTGAACCATCCTTTCACCTACTGTACGGCGTACAAAGATCCTGCACAATGAACCAAAGATTTCAAATTTTGATTAATCAGTCCATAAAGCCTTCTTCCAGTCTGCAGTAGTCAAATGGCGCAAATGTTTCATGGCCCAGGCAAGCCTCTTTGTCTTATTCTGACATCTTATCAATGGCTTTCTTGCTGCAACTTGTCCTGTCAAACCTGCAAGTTGAAGTCTTCTCTTCACAGTTGAAACTGAGACTTGTTTACTACGACCACTATTAAGCTGTGCTTGAAGATGTCCTGTGAGCCGCCCGTCACGCAGACTGTTAACTCTCTCAGAAACTTGTCCTCTGTTTAGTTGTGGCTTTGGGTCTGCCAGACCTCTTCCTGTCAGAGTTTCCCCCAGTTTCTGAGTGCCTATTGATGGTGAAGAAAGCTGTACTCACTGACACCTTGACTTTCTCTGCAATTGGTCTGTAAGAAAGACCTACATTTTTAAGTGTTATGATGGTCTGTCTCTCTTCCATTGTTAATTGCCTTTTTCTTGCCATTTTTGTAGCAATATATGACTTTCTGCCGTACAGTGCTGTTCAACTGATGCTCACAAGGGTATGGTACCACAGGGTATGCTTTCATGCAGACAGAGGGGGCTGTAAGCAGTCAAGACAAGTTGGAACACCTGTAGGAATTAGTATAGCCTGCTTTCAAGGCTTGATCAACCTTCATTGCTGCAGAACAGCTTTAAATTTCATATTTCCTGAAAGAGGCCTTTTTGTATAATTCTGTACATATTTTTCCAATTTTGAGTAACCTAACCTTTTCTTGTAAGCTATGGCAGTACAGTTATTCATCGGACTTGCACGACTCGAGTTGCAATAAATAACTGGAAAAATTGAGGTATTCTAAAACTTTTGACTGGTAGTGTATACATATATATATATATATATATATATATATATATATATATATATATATATATATATACATACATACATATATATATATACATATATATATATATATATATATATATATATATATATATATATATATATATATATATATATATATATATACACTACCTGGCCAAAAAAAAAGTCGCCCCCAAAAGAAAGGTCACACAATCTAATATTTTGTTGGACCGCCTTTAGCTTTGATTACAGCACGCATTTGTTGTGGCAGTGTTTCAGTAAGCTTCTGCAATGTCACAAGATTTATTTCCATCCAGTGTTGCATTAATTTTTTCACCAGGATCTTGTATTGATGATGGAAGAGTCTGACCACTATGCAAAGCCTTCTCCAGCACATCCCAAAGATTCTCAATGAGGTTAAGGTCTGGACTCTGTGGTGGCCAATCCATGTGTTAAAATGTCTCATGCTCCCTGAACCACTTTTTCACATTTGAGTGCCTATTTCACCGAGGTGAAATAGGCACTGCGCCTCTCCTGCAGCGCATTTAAAGGCGAGGAGAGGCGTTCATTTGATTGGTGAAGATCACACTCGGCTGTGTTAAACCCACTCACGCCTTCTCACCCCACTCGTTGCCACTTGCGCCGGTGGGAGGGACGGAGGCGTGGGTGCGCCTTGCTGCACCGGACTGCGCCATGCACGAAAATTGCAAAGTGCCCTGGACACACCCCATTGGCGCGGCGCGGCACAGGCACAGCGCAGGGCAGGTGCGCCGCGCCTGCACCTGGTCTATGAAATCAGAGCCCTTTATGTTGTTTGCACCAAAATTTGGCACTCCCATTTGAATGTCAGAGGAAAAACTCAGACTTGCTAGATCAGGCAGCTTGTCAATCTTCTGTTGTCCTATTTTGATGAGCCTGTGTAAATGTAGCCTCTCTGACAGGAGTGGCACCTGATGTGGTCCTCTGCTGTGGTATCCCACCTGCTTTAAGATTGGAGGTGTTTAATATTCAGAGCTGGTCTTCCACATACCTTTGTTGTAAGGAGAGATTATTTGCCTTTCTATCATCGTAAACCAATCTGGTTATTCCCCGTTGACCACTGGCATTGACGAGGCATTTTCACCATAAGAACTGTCCCTCTCTGGATATTTTCTCTTTTTCAGTCCATTTTCTGTAAACCCAACAGACAGTTGTGCTTGCAAATCCCAATAGATCAGCAGTTATCAAAATACTCAGATAAGCCTGTTTACACCAAAAACCATGCCACATTCAAAGTCACTTGAAAATCACATTTCTTTCCCACTCTGATGCTCAGTTTGAACTTCAGAAGACCATCTCAACCACACCTACATGCCTATGTGCATCAAGTTGTACCAATGTAAATGGCTGTTTGCATTAATGAGCACTTGAACAGGTGTTTCCAATAGTGGCCTTGAGTGTAACGTCAGCTGTAGCATGTAAACCACCCTCACTGTATGATTCATCTCACACACTGAAGCACAAAAAGTTGTTGACATGAAAACAGCACCTTCTGTTCTCTGTTCTTCTGTTCCATCAGTTTCGTTGGGGAGTGGCCCGCTGCAAGTTTAAACTCATTTCATAGCGAATCTCAGGTCTGGACTGGGCTGGAGCATCAACAACAGAATGTTCAACACAAAGATCCCATGTAGCCTGAAGCTCTTCTGACTAGATAGACACATTTAATTTATTTATTATAAAAATATGTGTCCATGCCTAAATGTGGTATGAACAGACTTTTGGGAATAAGTGGGATTTGATTTATTTATGCTTAAATAAATGTTCTTTTGCTCTCTTTTGTAATGAAACACATGACCTACCATAAATATTCATGGCCATCTCATTAAGCACATTAAACTGAAAGTAAACTGACAAGCACCTGTTCATGTCACATGATGCAGTCACCGTAAAAGACACTCAAGTGTGTTTAATATTCCATTTCAGTTTCTTGTGCAAGGGCTTTGAATACATGTCTTTGCTTGGTGATTGTTTTTTACATTAATGGTGCTGAATTACAGCACTGTGAATATTAAACACACTTGAGTGTCTTTTACAGTGACTTCAGTGTGTGAGATGAATCATACAGTGAGGGTGGTTTACATGCCACAGCTTACACTCAAGGCCACTATTGGAAACACCTGTTCAAGTGCTCATTAATGCAAACAGCCATTTACATTGGTACAACTTGATGCACATAGGCATGTAGGTGTGGTTGAGATGGTCTTCTGAAGTTCAAACTGAGCATCAGAGTGGGAAAGAAATGTGATTTTCAAGTGACTTTGAATGTGGCATGGTTTTTGGTGTAAACAGGCTTATCTGAGTATTTTGATAACTGCTGATCTATTGGGATTTGCAAGCACAACTGTCTGTTGGGTTTACAGAAAATGGACTGAAAAAGAGAAAATATCCAGAGAGGGACAGTTCTTATGGTGAAAATGCCTCGTCAGTGCCAGTGGTCAACGGGGAATAACCAGATTGGTTTACGATGATGGAAAGGCAAATAATCTCTCCTTACAACAAAGGTATGTGGAAGACCAGCTCTGAATATTAAACACCTCCAATCTTAAAGCAGGTGGGATACCACAGCAGAGGACCACATCAGGTGCCACTCCTGTCAGAGAGGCTACATTTACACAGGCTCATCAAAATAGGACAACAGAAGATTGACAAGCTGCCTGATCTAGCAAGTCTGAGTTTTTCCTCTGACATTCAAATGGGAGTGCCAAATTTTGGTGCAAACAACATAAAGGGCTCTGATTTCATAGACCAGGTTATTATTTGTGCCATTTTTTGATGCAATCACTGCAATCAGGCGATTTCTGTTGAACTCAATGAGACTTCTCTACCTGCCGACCGGTATTGTGGCCCACTCGTCGAGAGCAAACTGCTCCAGCTGTCTCAGGTTTGAAGGGTGTCTTCTCCAGACTGCATGTTTCAGCTCCTTCCACAAATGTTCAATAGGATTTAGATCAGGGCTCATAGAAGGCTGGATTAATTATATTAATCCTCCGTTAGGCCTAGCCTAAATAGGTGTGAGCCTAGCTCACATATTCAGTGCAGGCCCAGCCTGCCTCCTTGATCAAGGGGAGAGAAAGAAGAGACAGCAGACCAGTGCGTAGTAGAGTCAGTCCTTTCTCTCAGTTTATTTCAGAAAACACAAGACAAATATACAGTGTGATAGCCAATGATGTGTTTCAGACCTCCGTACTCCCCCCTATTCTGACACGTTGACTAATGACCAGAGTGAAATTGCATTACTTGCTTTCTAAACAAAGAAAACCAATGAATGGTCTATTGATGGCGTCCTGAGCACACACATATACATAGTGCATATGACTATTATGCAATAAGTCAATTCAGCAATGACATGCCGTGCAAATGACCAGTATGCAGTTATTCAACTCCATCAATGAGTTCCTATACTTGAGCAAACACACGATGAGTTCTTATTCTTAAGCACACACATGAGTTCTTATTCTGAGCACACACGATGCATATGACCAGTGTCTGATCTGGTTGCAGGGTTAAAAAAAAACTTTTTTATATCAAAGGCCACTTCAGAATAGTTCAATGTTTTGTTCTGAGCCATTCTTGGGAGTTTTTAGCTGTGTGTTTTGGGTCATTGTCCTGTTGGAGGACCCATGAGCTGGGATTGAGACCAAGCTTTCTGGCACTGGGCAGCACATTTCGCTCCAGAATGCCTTGATAGTCTTGAGATTTCACTGTACCCTGCACAGATTCAAGACACCCTGTGCCAGATGCAGCAAAGCAGCCCCAGAACATAACTGAGCTTCCTCCATGTTTCACAGTAGGTACAGTGTTCTTTTCTTTGTATGCTTCATTTTTGCATCTGTGAACATAGAGCTGATGTGACTTGCCAAAAAAGCTCCAGTTTTGTCTCATCTGTCCAAAGGACATTCTCCCAGAAGCTTTGTGACTTGTCAATATGCATTTTGGCAAATTCCAGTCTTGTTTTTTATGATTTGCTTCAACAGTGATGTCCTCCATTAAGTCCACTTTGGCTCAAACAGCGACAGATGGTGCAATCTGATACTGATGTACTGATTGAATTTCTCATCAATTTTCCTCTTGCAGCCATGTCCAGGGAGGTTGACTACAGTCCCGTGGACCTTAAACTTCTGAATAATATGTGCAACTGTAGTCACAGGAACATCAAGCTGCTTGGAGATGGTCTTATAGCCTTTACCTTTAACAAGCTTGTCCATAGTTTTCTTTCTCATCTCCTGAGACAACTCTCTCCTTAGCTTTCTGTGGTCCATGTTCAGTGTGGTACACACCACGATACCAAACAACACAGTGACTACTTTTCAGCCTTTAAATAGGCAGACTGACTGATTACAAGTTTGAAGAGACCTGTAATGCTAATTACAGGACAAACCTTAGTTTAACATGTCCCTATGGTCAAATCATTTTCAATCTTTGAAAGCCTGGCGCACCCCCCACAGTGGTAATTTCCTCCGGCGCACCGCCGTGTGCAGCCAATTTGGCAATTTGGTAGACCGGCTGCGCTGAGATGGGTGTGATGGCGCACCAGGGGGAGGTGTCCACAGATTCAGCTTGGCGCAGTGACAATTTCGTGCCAAAAAAACGCAAGGAAGGTGCGCTGAAAGCCCGCCATCTCCAACCTGGTCTATTCTCGGCGCAGGAGAGGCGCACTAAGGGCAGTGGTCATTTGGCTGACAGATGCACAGTGCGCACACGTCACTAAAACCTCACAGGCAGGTGTCCGCAGTGTCAGGCACATTTCAATGCAATAAACAATCACAGCAACCACTATTTAATGTAACCGTCTGAACCAGCACCTACATTTGTATCTATATTAATTGTCCCGTCACATCTGATATCAGTTCAGAGACGTTTGTCATAACCAATGAGTTCATATCTCTCAAGCCAACCACAAACAGCCACATCATCCGATACGGAGTATCCAGCTTCTCTCATCTCATGAAATTCAAAAGAAAAGAAAAAAGAGAGTGATGCTCGTTGAACAAATGTAAGTCACTCGGTGTCTTAAGGATTTAACTGTGATTGCCCATATTTCTCTGTTTTAATCTTTATTCGTAACGTGATCTAAAAAGATTGAGTACATTATTGCAAGGAGGATGAGGAGGAGATATAATTTCACCAAAGGTTCTGCTATTTGGCGATGACAGACCAGTAATGCAGGTGGATCACAAACATGATGAATGGATTAGCCTGCTGCTGTGTTTAAATGTAATTATCACTTAATTTTGTACTCCTATTTATGGCAAAGGAACAGATTACATCTGTCCCGCGAGATGGTCCACACGATGATGCGCATCGTGGCCTCCGATGCATGGCCCAGTGGCCCCTGCACTCTCCCAGCTGCTGTAAAAGCGACAGCGGCTCTGACCTTCTTCGCCACCGAGGTGAAATTGTCACTGCACCTCGCGCGCGGCGCATTTAAAGGCGAGGAGAGGCGTTCATTTGATTGGTGAAGATCACACTCGGCTGTGTTAAACCCACTCAAGTCTTATCTCCTCCCTCTCTGCTATGTGCGCCAGTAGGAGTGACAGAGGTGTGGGTGCGCCTGCCTGCGCCAGACTGCGCCGTGCACGAAACTTGCAAAATGCCCTGGACACACCCCGTTTGCGAGGCGCAGGCGGGGCGCCCCGCCTGCGCCTGGTCTACAAAATTAGAGCCCATTATGTTGAACCACAATTCAAAAGCAATGTCTGATTTTCATTACTTAATTTTTAGTAATTTTTTAATTTATTACTTTTGACATTTTCAAGTTATTTCAGTGACCACTGTGGATTTTTCTTTCTTAAAGAAAAGGTACCAACATTTTTGTCCAGTTTATATGCCATTCAATGAGTTAAGTCACAATACCTTTTCCATTTGTGGTATTTGCTCACTTTACTCGACTCTGCATGATTTGGATACTACCTGCTCCATTTTTCAGTTCAGCATAGCCTTCAGTTCATCAGTGTCTCTTTTATGTAGGTGAGACATGGTGTGGCTGAGCAGATCTATAGTAGCATCATCACAACAATAAAGGAGGAAACAGCCACTACATAGCTTTTTGTAACAGGTGATGGATTTTTTATTAGCTTTCTTGCGTCAGTACTACAAACTCGCTGGTATGCCCTGACCATTCAGAGGTCAGTGTTGCCATGCCATGCCTGGTCCTTGCTCAGCTCTCTTGGAACCCAGCTGAGAGTGATCTAAGTCAAGCAGGTGGAAAAGCTCCATTAGTAAAATGTTATGTGGCGCAGAGCACTCTCTCTATATGTCTTTTTTGTTCACTCCTGTATTTGTCTCTTGTTTTTGGCTGCTTGGGGTCAATGTGGATGGCCTTATGCTGTGAACCTACAAAGTCTCAATTTCTGCAATTACTAATATTTGACCATTCCTTTAGTCCCATTCTATTAATATTACAGTTCCTGATAAAAAACTTAGAGAGACCAACAAATTAAATACAAGGCTGTTCCTGCAAACTCAAGTCTTCTCCATTTTATACTCATTATAGATGCTAATGTTAACCTGGTTGTTTTGATTATACTTTCATAATTAACACCTTTACAACCATATAGACATGAAGACCCTCTTGAAAATGAGATGCCACATCTCAAGGGACTAACCTTGAATAAATCTATATTTAGCAGAGACAAATATGATGAGGACAGATTAATGATTGGTTCATGGATCTGTCACTACCTTCAGGTCTTACTTTAATCCACTTGTCACTTCCCTTCCTCCTTCCCTTTCCGACACCACCAACACAGCTTTGGTAGACAGCTGTTCAACATGACACTGGCTC
The DNA here is from genome assembly GCA_037902135.1 of Cetoscarus ocellatus. Lineage (NCBI taxonomy): Eukaryota > Metazoa > Chordata > Actinopteri > Labriformes > Labridae > Cetoscarus > Cetoscarus ocellatus. The sequence goes on from JBAMNC010002050.1 coordinate 45,952, forward strand.
CACTCCAAGATCTCCAACTGCTTAACAGGTTTTTTCTTGCCACTGTTACTGTAAACCTCTTACAGACACACTGTACTGTAGACCAGCCCATTGGATTCATGTTGGGTTTGGATTTATATAAAAGTATATATGTATATCTATAAAATGAGGAGTATGGCTTTAGCCTGCTTTATTGTAAAGTGTCTTGAGATAACACTTGCAATGAATTGGTGCTATACAAATAAAGGTTTATTGACTGATTGATTGATCTGTGACGACACTATTAATGCTGAAAGGTACATGCAGGTTTTGGATCAATATAAGTATGCTGCCATCCAAGTGACATCTTTTTGGGAAAGTCTTAGTTCAGCAAGACAAAGCCAATCCACATTCTTCATGTTACAACATCTTGGCTTCATCGTACTACAGTGCAGGTACAAGACCTGTCTACCACTAAAAAATTTGTGCCCAATGAGGTGCAACAACTGAGACCCTGGACTGTCATGCAACTTAAGTCATACATCAAGCAAGAATTTTAAAGAATTGCACCCACAAAGCTTCAACAATCAGTGTCCTCAGTTCCCAAATGAGGATTGAGTGTTGTTCAAAGGAAAGTTGCAACACAGGGGTATACATTCCCCTGTCCAAGCTTAGATTCTTGCTCAACAGACTTTTAAGATATGATGTAAATAAACAGACCAGGACAGAGGGCTAGAGAAATGTTCCAGTAGTTCCTCCTCATCTTTTCTCTCTCCCTCTCTCTCTCTGAGCTGTAGGCGTGCTTTAGTCAAAGTGGAACTGCCCCTCTTGGGTGGGGAAACCATATTTGTGGAAGGTGGGTTTAATTATGTACCAGAGGAGCCATTTTCCTGCATGAAGAGTGAGCACAGACTGTGAGCCCAGTAAGGTTAGTGTTTAATTTTCTGACCTGGTATTACTATTGAGACTCTGAGTTTAACAAAGACAAAAAAGAGCTGCTGCACAGACTTTGTTGATGAACAAAATGATATCTTTACATTTGAAGAGATTATTTTAAATGTATGTGGTCCATTAAAAATAGCTCTGCTATAAAAACTGTCCATTTTTAAGTCTGCGTTTAACACCTGCCCATTTAAGTCTTTTTAAACAAACATAGTGAAGATAAAATAAGCTGCTACAAATGTTCTATCTGTTTGGATCAGAGGCTCTTTGTTTTATATACATGTAAAACAGCATCTTATTCTACTACATTTCCAAGTCATTTTATTTCTTGCATTCATTGTCACTGTTATACTTGAAACGCTCTCTTAGGATTGTATTCCCGCTCAATGACTTCCTCAAATACTGTGTAATATGATACCACTGTGAAGGTGGTTTTAAGTTGGATATTTGACAGATGTTTGCTACCATCCCACTCTGATTTTAAGTAAATTGATCACATTTCCTGGAAGCTATTGAGCTACCGTGCTAATATGATATATATATATATATCTATCTATCTATCTATCTATCTATCTATCTATATATATATATATAAATATATATATATATATATATATATATATATATATATATATATATATATATATATATATAAAATTAATAAAAATTACTTAATGATTATTTTTAGGTTAGTAATAAGATACAGAGCTCGTATGCTATAGCTCAGGGGTCTCAAACTTGCGGCCCACGGGCCGCACGATATTTTGTGGCCCCCTACTGGACATCAAACTTTTGTGTTAGTGCGGCCCCTGCATGTTTCTCAAACGCACATTTTTGCTGAGTCGTTGTGAATGCCATGCTTGCTGTGGACTTTTATATTCTTTTCATCACTTATGGCAGGGGTCTGCCACCTTTTCAACCAAAAAAGGTGTTTGCCATTCACGTTCTGAAGAACCCATTCCTGCAAGAGTAATTTCGTCTTATCGGACAGAAAGCTTCCCCGCCACTGACTACTTTTTCTGTCATTCCGAGTTTTTGTTGAACTCTGGCAGTTGGCAGTCTTCCATGGAGAAGTTCTGTTCTTCTGTGACCGTAAACAAACAGACACCTCACTGAGGGAACCACAGAGCCGAGGTGCACATTGACATGGAAGACAGAAAAAAGCGCTGACGCTGCACAAAAATCAAACCTAAACGGACGATCCAGCTCATTTAAAGAACTAATTTGTGACGGTTTGGTCCCTTGTTTGCTCATCGGGAGGATGATTTATCATAATATTATCTAAATAGCTGTGGATTTACTGTAACAGCCTTTCTGTGTCCATCTGGGACATGACAACCTGCGAGGAGAAGCCCAGCGGAAAGATCTCAATTTCTATGTGGATTAAATTAAATGTGTCAATACAAGTTTATGAAATGGACAGCTACACTATATATTTACACATGTATTGATAACACGACGTAAACCGCTCGTTAGTCTCTCCCGTCTGATCAGGACGACAGGCACACATCCAGCTGCGGAGTAAGTGCACATATTACGCCCCTCTGAGCTCCCAAAACATGAAAAAAGTTAAACATGGCTGTGATAAAACAGACAGACAGACAGATGGGAGAGCTAACAGAGTTCAGTATGATTCATAAACGAACAAGCAGACACGGCGGTGCGCTCCATTACGGCACAGCCGTGCGTCCGGACGCGCAGACACCTTCAGGTCTGTGTGGACAGGTCTGACTCTGTCCATAGCTAAAAAGATAAAAAGTGTTTCCCTCAAGTTTTTAATGGAAGAAAAGAATCAAACACTAGTCATTCAAATTACTATAGGCCCACTACTGATTTATTTATATTGATTTAGGGGAGACCGGGGATGGTTGTAACACTCAAAGAGTTTTAACACCACAGTTTTCTCCAATCAGGTGTAAGATAGGAGTCACATGATGTTTCATTTTTTCCTCCCTGATCACACACAGGAGTTGTCAGGGCTGGAGACTGTTGCATGTGGACTTTACAGAGAAAATAATGTTAAACAAGAATTGAGCTACATTTTGTTTAGTTCTAAGACTTACTGTAACTGAAACTGTTCTCTCTCAGGCAAATGTGATGCATTTCCCTCTTTCTAATTTCAGCAACTTTGCTTAAAAAGCTTGCTAAACACTGACTGATAGGGGTGGGCTGGGTTGTAAATAAAACAGAAAAAAATGTAGGCAGTTAAAATCCATAAAATTTCAGCATAAAGGTTGGTGCTGTCTGGCAACTTTTTTGAAAAATGCTGGCAAGGAAAGAGTTAATAATAACGATTGGGAGGACTGAATCATTTTTTCTGTTTTTTTTTTTGTTTTTATTTTTCCTTGGGACCCTTTTTTGCAGAATACTTTATGCGGCCCAGCCTCACCCAGACTCTAGCTCCAGTGGCCCCCCGGTAATTTGAGTTTGAGACCCCTGTAATAGCTAGTAGGTATAAGAGTACATACTGTACATATGACTACAACAGCATATTAGGACCACTTAAAGAAATAAAGAAAAATAATGAAAAGTTTTACTTTAGCAAAAAAGCTCTTGATATAATTCAAATAATACATAAGACATTAATACATTAATACATAAATTGTGAAAATGTCAAAAGGCCAAAAATATATTGTGGGCAAATTTGCTACCCTTTCGTCCTGTTTTAGCTGTTCAGAAGCTACAAACTTTAGCTCCTATAAAAACACATTAAATAATTATTTTCTTTAAACTTTTTTTCCCAAGTCTCTCATTCAGCTTATGTAATGTAAAAACAATCATAAATATATCATAAATATTAGATGGAAATGTTAAAAAAGCAGTGTTAAAAGGTTAAAGCAATGTTAAAAAGGTTAAAAGCATGGTAGTTAAAAAAATAATAAATATGTTATGAATATAGCACTTTATATTTCAGTTGGGTTGATTTTTAGTTCATATATAATGTATTTGGTTGTGTTTAGTATTATTTTGCAATTCATAAGTTATGCCACCAGAGGGAGCATGTTGTTTGGCAACCATGCCTGTGTCTTCTATTACATTACACTGGGGAACAATTTGAAAAAAAAAATTCTGCTGAGTTAGATTTTTGTGCTGATTTAGACTAAAATTGGCACGCTGATTCCGAAATTGTATTCAGTTTTTTCTAGCACGTCAAGTTTTTTCTCCACAGCTCACCCTCCAGATAAGCATAATTCCACTGACAAGCTGTAATAAAACTTGCCAGCTTATTACGATTGGACTCATCTACAGCCATGTGGCAAATTGTTTGTGCAGTCACAATTGAGACAGTATGGTGAGGTGTGTGAAGCTCCCAATAGGTCAGTACTATCAATAACTGCAAACAGAAAGCTAGCATAGTAGGAGTTGAGAGGATTTGTGCTGGCTTTTCTCTTCACCTTGTAAGTATGGGCATATCGTTTTAAGTTCTATTTTGTTTTATGCTGTTTTTTTTTATCTTTCAAAGCTTGTAAGTATTCCATCTTAGTGTTTTATTTGTATAGGTGTATATTTCCTTTGTTTCAGATCATGTCTGCTCCTGCTACTTCTCGTCATAAATGCCTAAACAACCCTGACTCCTTTTGCTATATTTGTGGTAGTTTCTCCATGCCAAGTCAGAGGGCAAACATCAGTGCATTTGTCAAACAAGCATACTTTGCATATTTTAAAGTAAAACTCGGTGATCAAGACAAGCCATGGGCCTCTCACAAAGTGTGCAAGCAGTGTGTCGAGAGTTTATGGATGTGGACCAAAGAAACATGTGAAAAGTTGGCATTTGGTATCTGCATGGTTTGGCGAGAGCAAAAAGATCATTGCACAAACTGTTACTTTAGTTTAGTGAAAACATCAGGATTTAACAAAAGAAATAAAGTAAAATAGAATATCCCAATCTACTGTCAGCTACAAGACCAATGCCTCATTCAGCTGAAATTCCAGTGCCAGTTCTCGAGCAACTACCTCCTCTTGAAGATCTGAGTGATGTTGAAGAATGCAGTGACAGCAGTGATGGAAATTTTGAAAATCGCATGGATTCAGTTCGTAGGGGATTTGATCAGCATGAGTTGAATGATTTGGCATGTGATTTGGGTCTATCAAAAAAAGCTTCAGAAATCCTAGCATCAAGACTGAATGAGAAAAACTTACTTGAACAATACTTTCGACCCAGAGAAAGTACATTTCTGCAGTACTGTCGAATTTAACATTCCTGGTTTACTGAAGGAATTAGGAAAATCCTGTAGTTCAAAAACTTGACTTGATAGAGAAAAACTGAGATCAGTTTTGGATTCAGCAACCAAAAATTAGTTATAACAGCTGTCAAACCTAACTCAACAAAAATTGTGTTCCCCAGTCTTATTGAATGGAAGCTACAACAACGTGTCTGTTTCCTTCTTTCTCACTTCTCGCCTTTCAGGTAATATAAACTGTTATATATATGTTAAATTTTATACAGATATTTCTAAAGTGCCATTGTGCCACATGTAGGTTTTACATTATTCCAGTTTCAAGTTGTGTAAATGTGTTTATTTTGTTGTTAAAATGTCTTAGAGTCTACCCATGTAGCACATGGGCTAGCAGCACGTTTTGGATTCAATGTCAACATGGAAAATGTGTATTAATGAAATTATTCATTACATTATTGAATGGAAGCTTACAACAATGTGTCCTTTCTCACTTCTCCCCTTTCAGGAGTGTAACACTTAGTCCTGATCAAAACTATTTCTTTGCTTTCAAATTGTGGATTTTAAACCTTTAAATGCCAGTTTTCAACTGCGGTACAATCTTCACCAATCAAATGAACGCCTCTCCTCGCCTTTAAATGCACCGCGGGCGAGGCGCAGTGACAATTTCACCTCGGTGGCGAAGAAGGTCAGAGTCGCTGTCACTTTTGCAGCAGCTGGGAGAGTGCAGGGGCCACCCGGCTGCGCATCGGAGGACACGACGCGCGTCACCGTGTGGACCACCTCACGGGACAGATGTAATCTGTTCCTGTGTCATAAATATGAGAACAAAATTAAGTTATAATTACATTTAAACACAGCAGCAGGCTAATCCATTCATCATGCTTGTGATCCACCCGCATTCCTGGTCATCATCGCCAAATAGCAGCGCCTTAGGTGAAAATATATCTCCTCATCCTCCTTGCAATAATGTAGGCTACTCCATCTTTTTAGATCACGTTACGAATAAAGATTAAAACAGAAATATGGGCAATCACAGGTAAATCCTTAAGACACCGAGTGACTTGCATTTATTCAGCGAGCGTCTCTCTCTTTTTTCTTTTCTATTTAATTTCATGAGATGAGAGAAGCCGGATACTCTGTATCGGATGATGTGGCTGATTGTGGTTGGCTGAGAGATGTGAACTTGTTAGTTATGACAAACATCTCTGATCTGACATCAGATGTGACAGGACAATTAATATAGATACAAATGTATGTGCTGGTTCAGACGGTTACATTAAATAGTGGTTGCTGTGATTGTTTATTGCACTGAAATGTGCCTGACACTCTGGATACCTGCCTGTGAGGTTCTGGTGACGTGTGCGCCCTGTGCGTCTGTCAGCCAAATTACCACTGCCCTGAGTGCGCCGAGAATAGACCAGGTTGGAGCTGGCGGGCTTTCAGCGCACCTTCCTTGCGTTTTTTTGGCACGAAATTGTCACTGCGCCAAGCTGAATCTGTGGACACCTCCCCCTGGTGCGCCGTCACACCCATCTTGGCGCAGCCGGTCTACCAAATTGCCAAATTGGCTGCGCACGGCGGTGCGCAGGACGAAATTACCACTGCCAGGCTGCGCCACCCTGCGCCACCCTGAGTTGCAGGAAATTAGAGCCCCTGGTTTTAAAAACAAGGGACCGTCAAAAAATTACCAATTACAATCCCCAAAAAGGCATTCATTCATTCATTCATTTTCTATACCGACTATCCCTTTCGGGGTTGCGGGGGGCTGGAGCCTATCCCAGCTGTCATTGGGCGAGAGGCGGGGTACACCCTGAACCGGTCGCCAGTCGATTGCAGGGCAACATATAGAGACAGACAACCACTCACGCTCACACCCATACCTAAGGGCAATTTAGAGTGACCAATTAACCTAATGAGCATGTTTTTTGGTCTGTGGGAGGAAGCCGGAGTGCCCGGAGAGAACCCACGCATGCACGGGAAGAACATGCAAACTTCACACAGAAAGGCCCTGCCGGACCCGGGAATCGAACCGGGGACCTTCTTGCTGTGAGGCACGTGCACTACCTGCTGCGCCACCGTGCCGCCCCCCAAAAAGGCAGTTTTTCTTCAATAGCTTCCATGTCATGTGACCAGTTATCCTGAAATTGATCTTGAAAAAAAGCAGTGACTCTTAACAACAAAACACACCTCTTATCTCTAATTTGTACTCCAAAAAATTTTGGGTAGAATTTCAAGCCAAATTTCCAGTTTTTTCTTCAACAGCTCCCATGTCATGTGACTCATTATCCTGAAAGTGACCTTGAAATATAGCAGTGTCTCAGACCGATAAGACACACTTTATTTTTGTCTTTAATTTGTACTCCAAAAATTTTTTGGTTGAATTTAAAGGCAAATTTGGACTCTTTTCTTCAATAGCTCCCATGTCATGTGACCAATTATCCTGAAATTGATCTTGAAAAATAGCAGTGACGCTTAACAATGAGACACACCTCTTCTTATCTCAAATTTGTACTCCAAAAATTTTTTGGTTGAATTTAAAGCCAAATTTTGACACTTTTCTTCAGTAGCTCCCATGTCATGTGACCAATTATCCTAAAATTGATCTTAAAAAATCAAAGTCATAAGGAACAATAAAACACACCCCTTTTTATTTCTATTTTGTCTTTATCTATATGTCTTTATCTTTAATCTTTATGCTCCCTAGCAAACTGAAGCCTTTTTCTCCAGTAAGCCTTACTGTTTAGTGGTTTTCTTGAGGCTACACAGCTGTTCATTCCCAATCCTTTGAGTTCCCTTCACATTGTGCGAGTGGAAATGCTCTTACTTTCACTATTAAACATACCCCTGAGTTCTACTGCTGTTTTTCTTCTATTTGATTAGGTCAAACGTTTAAGTGATCCCCGATCATGATCATGCAGGATTTTTTCGACCACATTTCTTTCTTGAAGACGATTGTTCCCCACTATCCTTCCAGTTTTTAATAATACGTTGGACAGTTTTTAACCTAAGTTTAGTAGTTTCTGCAATCTCCTTAGATGTTTTTTTCTGCTTGATGCATGCCAATGATTTGACCCTTCTTAAACAGACTAACATCTTTTCCACAACAACAGGATGTGTCTTTCCACATGGTTGTTTAAAGGATGAGTTTGTTTTTTTGATACCTGGACCTAATTTTTAGGATTAAATACGCTCGTAGACTCACCCAGACAATTTTGACGGAGCCTGGAGCCGTTTTCGAGCAATTTAGATCCATCCGACGGCGTTTTTCTCTCATGCCATAGTAGCAGACGGGGCCAGAAATTGTATTTTGGGGGGCATCAATACGTGTTTCCTCTGGTCTTAAGTCCCACTCTGAGCAGCAAAGGCACTCTTCCTCTGTTGTGTTTGCCGTGCAATGTCCACAACAACACCACCAGTTAGCCCCCATTCGTGGACATACAGTGGTTGCTTGTTCTCTGGCCAGCTGTTCGGCTCTTTCCCTCTGCATCCTCCTTTCAAATAGCTCCTCGTAGGTATATTCTGGCTCAAAACGATACGGGCATCCCTTATACTCAAAGTCGTCGTCAGACACTTCTACATCGGATAAATATTCTGCCATGTTGCACAAAAGTAGCCGTGTAGCCGTGTAGCCTAGCAACAACAGTGGCTCTACTCATGTTCTTGTCTATGACGTCACCAAAAGTTACCCATCCTTGTAAAGCCCCGGATGACCATAACAACAAAGTTGAGCTGACATGGTGATAACACTGGCCATTCATTTATAAAATGTAGCTGAAATGAGCAAGTTTCGCAGCAGATAATGTCTAATTTAGGGGCTTCGATTTCTGGCCCCGTCTGCTACTTTGGCATGAGAGGAAAACGCCGTTGGATAGATCTAAATTGCTCGAAAACGGCTCCGAGCTCCGCCAAAATTTTCTGGGTGAGTCTACGAGCGTATTTAATCCTAAAAATAAGGTCCAGGTGTCAAAAAACCAAACTTATCCTCTAAGAAATGTGAAGCTACTCATTGCATCAGCTGGGGTTAAATAAGTTGTTGCCAGCTGAAAGATAATTGCCCAAGCAGTAATTATCCAACAGGAGGCTCATACCTATTTGCTTAGTAAAATCCAGGTGGTCACTTTTTTTTTGGCCAGGCAGTGTATTTTGGTTGAATTTAAAGCCAAGTTTGGACTCTTTTCTTCAGTAGCTCCCATGTCATGTGACCAATTATCCTAAAATTGATCTTAAAAAATCAAAGTGACAAGGAACATTTAAACACACCTCTTTTTATTTCTAATTTGTACTCCAAACTCCAAGGCAAATATTGACTCTTTTCTTTAATCGCTCCCATGTAATGTGACCAATTATCCTGAAATTGCTCTTGAAAAATAGCAGTGACTTTTAGCAATAAGACACACCTCATTTTATATTTAATTTGTACTCCAAACAATTTTGGTTGAATTTAATGCCAAATATTGACTCTTTTCTTCAATAGCCTCCATGTAATGTGACCAATTATCCTGAAATTGCTCTTGACAAATAGCAGTGACTTTTAGCAATAAGACACACCTCATTTTATATTTAATTTGTACTCCAAACAATTTTGGTTGAATTTAATGCCAAATATTGACTCTTTTCTTCAATAGCCTCCATGTCATGTGACCAGTTATCCTGAAAATGATCTTGAAAAATAGCAGTGTCCCTTAACAATAAGACACACCTCTTCTCACCCTAATTTTGTCCTCCAAAAATGTGTGGATGACTTAAAATTAAAAATTAAAATTTGACTCATTTTTTATTTGCTTCCATGTCATGGGACAAATTATTCTATTTCAGAACTTCAGGATAATTGGTCACATGACATGTAAGCTATTAAATAAAATAGTTGAAACTTGGCTTTAGATTTAACTGTGACTTTTTTGGAGTACAATGTAGAGATAAAAAGTGGTGTGTCTTATTGTTTCAAGTTACTGCTATTATTCAAGATCATTTTCAGAAAAATGGGTCACATGACATGGGAGCTATTGTAGAGTCAAAATTTGGCTTTAAATTCGACCAAAAACTTTTCTGAGTACAAATTAGACATAAATAGTGGTGTGTCTTTTTGTTCTGGAACACTGCTATTTTTCAAGATTGACTCTAGGACAATTTGTCCCATGACATGAAAGCCAATGACATAAAGAGTCAATTTTGCCTTTAAATTTAACCATACATTTTTTGGAGGACAACATTAGGGTGAGAAGAGGTGTGTCTTATTGTTAAGCGTGAATGCTATTTTTTTAAGACCAATTTCAGGATAACTGGTCACATGACATGGGAGCTATTGAAGAAAAAAAGTCAAAGTTTGGCTTTAAATTTAACCAAAAAATTTTTGGAGACAAATCAGAGATAAAAAGAGGTGTTTTTTTTATTGTTCCAACTTACTTCTATTTTAAAAGATTAATTTTAGGATATATCGTCACATGACATGGGAGCTATTAAAGAAAAGAGTCAACACCTAGCTTTAAATTTAACCAAAAAAAATTTTGGAGTACAAATTAGAGATAAAAAAGAGGTGTGTCTTATTGTTTCAACTCACATCTATTTTTGAAGATATATTTTAGGATATTACGTCACATGACATTGGAGTTATTAAAGAAAACTGTCGACACTTGGCTTTAAATTTAACCAAGAGTTCTTTGGAGTACAAGTTAGAGATAAAAAGAGGTGTGTCTTATTGTTTCCAGTTATTGCTATTTTTATAGTTTACTTTGAGGATAATTGGTCACATGACATGGGAGCTATTGAAGAAATTAGAGATAAGAAGAGTTGTGTCTTGTTGTTAAGAGTCGCTGCTATTTTTCAAGATCAATTTCAGGATAACTGGTCACATGACATGGGAGCTATTGAAGAAATTAGAGATAAGAAGAGTTGTGTCTTGTTGTTAAGAGTCGCTGCTATTTTTCAAGATCAATTTCAGGATAACTGGTCACATGACATGGAAGCTATTGAAGAAAAACCGCCTTTTTGGGGGTTGTAATCAGTAATTTAGTGATGATCCCTTGTTTTTAACACCCGATGTTGACAGCGAGGGTGCTTGGTAGACTTGAATGTGCTGCTGCTGCCATTCCTTGGTATGAAGAGTGAGAAGGCACCGGTTGGTTGGCAGTGAATGTCCATCGAATATCCAACCTTAAACCAACTTCACCACAGTCCAGTTTCATAGGTGATTTTACTGCAGTATTATTGCTGCATTCAAAAAATGTGGTTATAATTGGAGTCAAAAACAGGGAGTAAAATCCATAATCTTTTAAAATTATTCATTATTTTTAATCAGGTTTGAGCGTGAAGAGGAGATTTGAGCAAAAAAATTAAAAGAATATTTATGTGATGTGTTTTCACAGCAGCTTAAGTTGTGGCTTTTAAACAGCCAAAACAGGGCTAAATAATGAATAATGAATAATTTAATAAAGTACCTAAGGGTTAAAGAGCTTCCACACACAAAGCTTGCTAAACTTCTGACTCACTAACAGCTCAGTCATTTGTCTTTTGGTGCACGGCACTACACTGCTATATTTTTCTTATACAAATTTTAGGATGAACTGCCCCTTTTTAATGAGAGAAAATTATATGTCAACACTATAGGGGTGACCACAGAGCCACTGTTCAGCCCGAGGCAGATAAAATGTAGGTTCAAGAAAGTATGCCCCCTGAAAAAATGTAATGCCCCCCTCTTATTTGTTTCTGCAGCCGGGTCTGTCAATAGGTAATGAGTATAAATACTGTAATAACTGAATTGTTGTTGACTGTAGAGACACCAAACTAAACCTGATGATCTTTTCTAGGAGAAATAGGTTTTAATGTAATTTATGATATTGACGTATATTCACTAAAAAGTAACAGCTATAAAAACTGTCATAACCATACTGTTGTCCACTGTAGTGGCACCAAAACCAGCCTGATGATTACACATCTCCTCTAGTTTATACTGCAGCTCTTACTTAAGATAAATATGTTTAAATTTAATTCATATGATTTTTAATATAGTGAAGTATGTTTATCAATAGGTAATGACTATAAAAACTGTAATAACTGAACTGTTGTTGACTACACCAAACTCATACTAATGATCAAACATCTCCTTGAGTTTATACTACAGCTCTGACTTTAGAGAAATATTTTTAATGTAATTTATATCATTTTTTATTATTGTCATATGTTTATCAATAAGTAATGACTATAAAACTGTAATAACTTAACTGTTGTTGATGGTAGTGACATGAAACTCAGCCTGGTGATCAGTGTAACTAATGAAAATCAGACCTAGCTTTTGAATTGTGGTTTAACAGAATTATTTTAAAAAACAAACTAATGAAACTGGCCTGGACATATATACATACATATATATATATATATATATATATATATATATATATATATATATATATATATATGTGTGTAAAGATAAAGTACACATGCACATCCTATGTAGGGTGCTGGATATGTATGTTATGGTGTGGGTACGGGTATGGGTACATATATATGGTATAGTTAGATAATTGTACCTATTACAAACACACTTTCCTTTCCTCTTATCTATTTGGTACCTGTTGATAGTAGATAAATACCAGCTGAGTTGAGTCTAAATTTAAATGGCTACTTACTAACCACCCTGTAAAGTCTGAAGACCCTGATGAAGACCACAAACCATGGTCTGATAAAGGTGTTTCCTGAAATACACAAGAGTACCCGTCTGCAGGGACAAGGGTGATCTGTTCAACCTTTTTGTGTCAATCGTAGCGTTGTAGTGCCAAATAAGTAATAATATTCACATTTACAAGCACAATTTTTTTCCACAGAGGTATTATATTTGGAACAACTTTAATATCTTAAGAACAAGTCACTATTCTATGATAATAGGTTCAGTAATTGTATTATTTTAGTCAAACGGCTGTTTAATAATGAAGGTTTAAGAAGGTTGAAGGTTTATGCCATCCTGTCTGGTTTGTGCATGCTATTTAGGTGTGATAAGCACTTTTCATCCCTGTCAGTGTCACCTTCTGACCCAGTAGATGCTACATTAGGTAAAGTCTGTTTTTCCTTTAATTTTAATAGAGGTATAAACGCCAGAATCAGAGCTTTATTTCAGGAAGATATGGTTTCCACCTCCACAGCAGCAGTTGGCGTAAATTTGTTAGCAATATGAACTGGAGAACAGTTTGGTCCTTACCACAAAAGTTCCTTTTTACAAATAAAGTGACAGATGTTTAATTTAAGTTGATTCATAGATTCTATCCTGTGAATTTTTGTTTGCAAAAGTTAAAAAATGATATTGATGTAAACTGCTCTTTCTGTGGTTTGTATCCTGAAACATACTTCTATTTATTCCAGTCTTGTGAATTTACACACAAACTGTGGAAAGATGTTGAAGATTTCATTGTTGCCAACGTTTGATCTCATTTCTCTTTTTATTATAGAAATATTGTTTTTGGTTGCTATGATAATAGTGACATGGATGGAGATGCATTCTTTGCTATTAATTTAATTCTGCCTCTTGACAAGTTTCACATTCACAAATGTAAATCAACCAGCAAAAGAAACAAATTATATTTTGCCTCTGAAGGAAATTGAACAGTGCATTTTGACAATTTGTGCCTCACGGAACAAAAACAACAGTCCATACAATTCATGTGTGCAATTCTGTAAATGTGTTTCAGTAATCATCATGTGTCACTCTAGCCCTCTTTTTCTGTGATTTTATTTCCCACTTATTTTATCTCTATCTCCACTTGAAGTGTATTTGTAATGAATCTAACTTTTTTGTTTAGCATTTTTGTATGTTTTACTTGACATTATGGTAGTAAATTGTTAATTTTCAATATATATTTTTTAAAGTAATAATATACACGAAAAAGACCAACTCCCTGTGTGTATGCATTTTACATATGGTGGCGCCCTTGTCCCTGCAGACGGGTCCCTCACAAAGCACATGTGATGCTGCAGCTGTTCTGCTTCTGTTTGATAAATATGACCGGACTTGAACATCCTGTAGTTTCCACACTTTTTCCACAATTTTTTTCATTTAGGAATCACATCCTTACATATTGGTCGTCAGTTCATTTATATATCTTTCATAAAACTCTGTGATGCATGATCATCACACATCCTGCCTCTGTCTTTCAACCTCCTCCCTCAGTGGTTGAGGGTGGCAGAGGGCCTCAGAGAAATATCTGCTTAGGGACCCACTTTGGGCCCTTAATATGATAGAATATGTATTGACCATACATTATCAATTATTGTCTCTTAGAACTGGCAGGAGCAAAATCCACCACATAAGTAAATGGACCATTTTTTTTTAGCTCCTCTAAGTGAAACACATTTCTTTCAGTCTCTGGTGATCTGTAGACTTCCTTAAATTAATGCGTAATATTCTTTTTGTTTGCTCAAAAGGTTACACTGGCGTAATCTGTGACACAGGTCCATGCATTTCAACACTTCAAGAACCAACTGAGGCTGCTCAAGTAATGATGACTGTACTCTGTTTACTTGATAACAGAAGTCGTCTGTGTGATATGATGAGTGAAGGGACCAAAATGGAATGGTGGAAGCAGAGGTGATAAAAAAAAATTGTGAATTAAGAAAAAAAAATGATTACAAAGACTTTTAGATATAGAAATGCAGTGATGAATGTAGAAGTGATTGTAAATAAATGCTGAAGTATCAAAATCACATTTTGTGGATGGGCAATGCCAACGTGACAAAAATCTGATCCTGTAAAAGAGCAAAAGCAGCAAAACCTACATCCTCTAAATGATGAATGTCAGAGCAACAAATCATGTTCTGTAAATGGTTAAATGCCAACATAATAATATAACACCCTGTAAATGATTTAAGCCAAAGTAACAAAAAAAATGTGCACGTACAGCTGCCACCACACGAGTCAAACACATCCAGTGTGAAACTAAATTTTTGCAGAAGCTTGAACGTTTAGATTAATTGCCTGTAACCAGACAGATCCATCCTGCAAAGCTTCAGGGCCCATTTACAGGACAAGTTTGTCACCAGAAATGGTGGATGGGTTGATCGATGGTGTGGTAACGATGCGCATCCACACAGATCTGTGAGAACAACTGCAAATGCGGTAGCATGTTTGCAAGGCCAGTAGTTGGCGATGTAAGTATGTAGTGAAACAACAGTGTTACACACACACACACACACACACACACATACACACACAGTCCTTGTCAAATATAACAAATGTATCTCCACTGGTCAGAGTATTGACACAGCATATCAACATTTTGTTGGAGGAGCAATAACAAACCCAGCACAGTTAGCAACACACATGTTGCTACCTTTATCTGAAGGAGTACTGTGCAAGCGCTGCGCGTCCCTGTTTTCCCTGATAACAGCGGTTCCTGTTTACACAGATACAAAAACAGAAACGTTTTCAAAACTTTTCACTCTGGACCCCGGTTTCAAAAGTTTACGGTATCAGGCACTCTGGGCACAGTTCTTGTGTAAATGGAAGGCACAAACACAATGAAAACTCTCCGCTTTCGGCCATTTTCATTGTCATGTAAACGGGCCCTCAAACTACAATGACTGTGAACGGCCCAGTCAGCGTCCTGAAGAGCAGGAAGTGGTGGGAGCTACAAAAGAGGTGACAGCAGGAAGTGACTGCTTCCAAAGAGATTAGCATAGATGCAAACAGCTTCGGGAGCAACATTATCAGATCTGAACATATTTCTTTTTAAATGAAGAACAAACAACAACAATGAAAGCATTTCTCAATAGAAAGGGCAGTTTTGATACACTTCTGACGTAAAATGTATTGGAAGGTCCATCTGCTGTGACAGGTCAGTGTGAAATGGGCTTTAGCCAAGTTATCAGTGAATATGTGAAAAGTTTGTTTTTGTCCAGTGACCTGACCTTGTAGTGCAGTGAGATCCACCTGATTCATTTTATGCTAGGATGTATGTATTCGTCTGTCCATCTGGCATGTCAGTTCTTCAATAACCAACATGCCCTGAAATATCATGAAGGTCTGTTCATAACTTTTTGAGTTATCTTGCTTCCAGACAACCAGACAAATGCCATCAAAAACATAACCCCCATGGTGGAGGTAAAAATGACTGTGTTGTAACAGAATTCCCATGTCAGAGATAACTTAATGATTATCACTCTATAATGCATAAAACTTTAGGATCCCCTTTAAATGATAAATGAATATTTTTTGGTCCAAATGATAAATGATACTTGACTGACAATTAGAATAATTAATTTTGGCTCTATTTTGATCAGTTCACATCAAATTAACCTTTAATCAATCATTTAACGTGTATCACTTGATATTTTCATTCAAATGCATTTTTCACTTTTTTTAATTTGCATGAATTTCTATCACCTCCACTTTTATCAGTCATATAACATTGTTTATATTTGCTTAAAAGAATTTTCCAACTCAATCCCATTATTGAAGACCGTGCAGAAAGGTTTGGATTACACCACATATGACCTGCCAGCCTCAATGACATCCCTTTCAGGATTTTTATTCTCATCACTGATTGGCTGATACCAGCGATTCAAATGCAGAAGCAAAAATGAATAAAAATGTGAATATGATTCAAAAGTATGTTTTTCTCCTTAGGTTCACCCTGCACTAAAAAGATGGACAAAGGTAAGGCCTGTTGTATCTTAATTATTGGTTTTGCTATTGATCTTTGTTTCCATAAAAATACTTTTCAGTCTCAACAAAGATGTTAAGATAATGTTATAACACACTGAGAGGCAATGACCTTAATTGATCTTTTAATGAACCAAAAATCAGGAAAAAGGAGATTGCAACCTGATGGGATGCCTGGAACATCACAGACACCATCTAAAAAACAACGAAGTACCACAAGCAAAGGTATTTATTTCAGTATCTAGAAAATTACTTTTGACTTATTTATAAACATTTTATTTTAATTTTCATATTTACAGAATGTGTTCCTACTTGTGAACTAGAGAAATTATTTGATCATTCCCATTTAGACTCTTAAAACAAGAGCTGTTAAATAAGATGAATCACAATTTATTACACAAAATATTCTCAGCCAAAAAGTTAGCACAAATGTATTTAACTTCATTTTTTTCTGCTCATGCAACCATCCACTATGGAGTAGTGAGAGTGCCAAATTATAAAAAAAATGTTTGAAAGAGAAAGCAAATAAAAGTAGAAATATAAAGTTGAATAAATAAAATAAAAATTTAATAATATTGACATATAAAGCAATATTAATCAGGAAATGAATCCATAAAAGAAAAGGATAATACAAGTTGAAATATAAAGACAAATTAATAAAATAATTTAAAAAAATAAATAGAAATGTCCTTATAACTAAAATAAAAAGTAATGTGGCTATATAAAGCAATATTAATCAAAAAATAAATCCAGAAAAGAAAAGGCTAATAAATGTAAAAATATACAGACAAATTTTTAAAAAATAAGAAGAAATGTCCTTATAAATAAAATAAAAAATAATGTTGCCACATAAACTATAATATAGTAAAGTAGACATATAAAGACAATACATGAAATAATTAAAAATGTGCTTTTATAAAGCCCATTAATTTTACGTTGTGATCAGTACATTGCCTTGCTTTTTATATGCACTTTATTGTTGCTTTTACACACATTAAACGCCACATTGTCTTTGATTTTACTGCTTACTTTTTTCTTTTTGTTTCTTTTTTCTTTATTTCTTTTTTTCTTTTACCGATTACAATGTCACTTTTAAAGCAAAGGAAATATGTGCAGAAAAATGTGCGCTGTAGGAATGTCGTTGTGCGCAGGCACAGGAAGAATCCTACGGTGGCCGAGAAAGGTCACAACAGTTGCAAACGCCACAACACGCCTGCATTAAGCTGCAACACGCCAAATTTTTTGTGTCTTGCCTCAGTCCCGAGTCCATGACAAGCTGATAACCTCCATACTTTCCACTGTGTGTCCAATAACAAGGAAAAGACGGGCAGAGCTCGCCCCACAAACAAGTCGAGCCTTTTGAATGGCTTTTTTAAGTGCGGATGACAACCGATTCGCACTTATGAGTGGGTCATTCGTCTTTTTATATGCAAAATGCCTCCAGGTAAACAAGCAGCTCATTCACAAGTGCAAAGCTCCTCTTCTCTTCACTTTGAAGAGTTGTTCAAAAGACTCAACCCGTTTGGTAACATCACATGTCCACCGCAAAGGGTTGACATAAGGGACAGCCCAGCCACCCTGCGAAGGAAAACTCATTTCGGCCGCTTGAACCTGTGATCTTGTTTTTTCGGTCACAACCTACAGTTCATGACCGTATATGAGGATAGGAACAAAGATCGAGCGGTAAATCGAGAGCTTCACCTTTCGGCTCAGTTCCCACTTTACCACGACAGACCGGTGCAAAGTTCGCATCACTGCTGACGCCACACCGATACACCTGTTGATCTCCAGATTCCTTCCTCCGCTTGTGAACAAAACCCCGAGATACTTGAACTCCTCCACTTGGGGTAGAGTCTCATCCCTGACCCAGAGAGAGCACTCCACCCTCCCTCGGGCGAGGACCATGGACTCAGATTTGGAGGCGCTGATTCTCATCCCCGTCGCTTCACACTCGGCTGCGAACCAATCCAGTGAGAGCTGTAGGTCAAGGTCCGATGAAGCCAACAGGACCACATCATCTGCAAAGAGCAGCGACCCGATCCTGAGGTCACCAAACCGGAACCCCTCAACACCCTGGCTACGCCTAGAAATTCTGTCCATAAAAGTTATGAACAGAACCGGTGACAAAGGGCAGCTCTTGCGGAGTCCAATCCTCACTGGAAACGGTTCTGATTTACTGCCAGAAATGCGGACCAGGCTCGGGCATTGGTCGTACAGAGAACGGACGGCCCATATCAGGGGGTCTACTACCCCATACTCCCGGAGCACCCCCCACAGGACCCCACGATGGACACGGTCGAATGCCTTCTCCAGGTCCACAAAACACATGTAGACTGGTTGGCAAACTCCCATGCACCCTCAAGGACCCTATGGAGGGTACAGAGCTGGTCTACAGTTCCACGACCAGGACGAAAATCACATTGCTCCTCCTGAATCTGAGGTTCGACAATCCGGCGGACCGTCCTCTCCAGTATCCCTGAATAGGCCTTGCCAGGGAGGCTGAGGAGTGTGATCCCCCTATAGTTGGAGCACACCCTCCAGACCCCCTTCTTGAAAAGGGGTACCACCACCCCAGTCTGCCAATCCAGTGGCACTGTCCCTGATGTCCACGTGATGTTGCAGAGTCGTGTCAGCCATGACAGCCCCACTACATCCAGAGCCTTGAGAAACTCGGGCGGATCGCATCCACCCCCGGAGCCCTGCCACCAAGGAGCTTTTTGACCACCTCGGCGACCTCAGTCCCAGAAATAGGAGAGCCCACTACAGAGTCCCCCAGGTTTGCTTCCACACTGGAAGATGTGCTGGTGGTACTCCTCCCATGCCCCGTTTTTTGCCTTAGCAACCATGAAGTCGCATTCCACTTGGCCTGCCGATACCTGTCAGCTGCCTCCGGAGTCCCACTGGCCAGAAAGGCCCAATAGGACTCCTTCTTCAGCTTGACGGCATCCCTCACCGCCGGTGTCCACCAGCAGGTTTGGGTGTTGCCACCACAACAGGCACCGACCACCTTACAGCCACAGCTCTGATGAGTCGCCTCAACAATAGAGGCCTGGAACAAGGTCCACTCAGATCCAATGTCCCCTGCCTCCCTCGCCACATGGTCGAACTTTGCCCGGAGGTGGGAGTTGAAACTCCCTCTGATGGGAGACTCTGCCCAGTGTTGTAGGACTCGAGTCCAGGACTTGGACTCGAGTCCGACTCGAGTCTGGATATGTCGGACTCGTGACTCGACACGGACTCGTGCGCTGATGATTTGGACTTGTACTCGGACTCGAGCTCTAGCTGCAGTAGGACTTGGGGGAGGACTCAGAGGACTCGAGCTTATTTATCAATGAATCCTTTGTATTTTTATTATTGTTTTATTTATTTTTTCTTCTGATATAAGGTCCTCATATCAGTCTTAAAGCCCACGGTGGCCATGTGTGTTAGTTTACCTGCATGCGCGTTCACGCGCTGATGTCGAAGGAGTGGCAGAATGTCGAAGCAGATACCGCGGGTTGTACGTTTTCCTTTCAAAGATTTCACCATAAATGCAGAGCAACGTGTTCATTATGTAAAAGAGCCATTGAAGAGAAGACGGGGACAATGTCGAACTTCAACAGACATCTGTCTAGGATGCACCCAGTGAAGTGAATAGATGGCAATGCTATTGTTACTTTGACTGTTGATAACATTATAAGCTAGCTGCTAAATAACGACAACGTTAGCCTGTTATCCCTCAGAGGTCGGCGCTATCGTATACGACAGCAAACACACCGATTACAAAATATTTAATAACTTTACAACCGTTTATTGTAGCCACTTACCAATTGTTTTGATTGAAAGCTAACAACTTAGCTGCGATGAGCCCTTTTCGATTGTAGTTCTTCCAGAGGCGGAGATATCTCTCCTGAAACATCAGTGTCCTTTTGGAGACTTCATAAAAGTAATCCATCATGATAAATCCAAAAGTTAGGTCTTCTAGATACATTATTTAAGCCAATTTCTGTATCAAAACACGTTAGCACAGTAGATAGTCGCCATCTTGTTGTCACCCGGATGCAGTTCATCGACTATTTCACGTGTCTTCTGACAAAAATATACTGTTATATATTTACCTATGCCCATTTGGGATTTATTCCAAATCGTGTGCCTAGTGCGCACAGATACCTCAATATTGAGGACTCAGACTTAGGCTCGGGGAACTTTTCTAGTACTTGGGCTAAGGTACTGAGGACTTGACCTGGACTCTACTCAGGTGAGAGGACTTGACTCGGACTCGACTCTGATTTTATTTTTGGTGACTCGGACTCGACTCTGATTTTTTTTGGTGACTCAGACTTGACTCGGACTCAAACACTGAGGACTTGGACTTGACTTGGACTCGAGCTATGGTGACTCGACTACAACACTGTCTAAGCCAGACGTTCTCAGCAGACCCGCACAGACGCGCTTGGGCCTGTCAGATCTGACGGGCATCCTCATTGACAACTCTGCCCCTCTCTTCACCCTAGTGTCCAAGACATGCGGCCGCAAGTCTGATGACACGATTACAAAGTCGATCCTCAGGGCCAAAAACAGGAGCCTATCAGACCAGATCAGATTTTTCACTGTTGTAGTTTTAAGAACCTCTGCTTCTTATTTACAAAAGACTGCTACTGCAGGTAATATCTAACTGTGTGTATTGAGCATTAAAGCCACTGACAGAGGCCCTAAAGCCCATCACACACTCCCTTTTCTCATGGCGATTGTGCACGGTTGTCATAATCCTGATGGAACGTGTTTTGATCTGGATCAGCGCTGTATAGTCATGGACGAACGCCAGGGAACTGAGAAGGGTCCCGATTGTTTTGAACTGTTCAAAGCTGTCTTGGAGAATCGCCACTGTCAGTATAGCAGGGTGGAAGCCTAATGCAGTCCTAAGGCGAACGGTATTAGCGTGGCATGTATGGGGGTCAATCGGGCTGATCGTGGCTCAATCCAGAAAGCTTTCTGAGGATAATTGACAAGGACGTATTCGATTGTGCCCCGACTGTGTCCTGTTCAAGGCAATTTCACAGTGTTGTTCTTACGTATCTCGTAGTGAATGTCACAAAAACACAAGCGACGGGGCTCAGTCGGGGCTTATGTGACATGAACTGGGCTCGAACGGGGCTGACGTCGTGTCAGCGGGATGGAAATTCATGGAATCCTCATTGTATTGACCTAATTGAAGCAGGACGAATGCCCCCGAAGCGCTGTAGAAGTGCTGTAGAAGCATTACTGATGGTGTATGTACGGGGTGTGTCCAGGGGAGACTGTCAAATTTCTTCCCGTATCATGCCGATCAAACCAGCCTTGCCAACTGTGTACAGTCGTGCACAATCGCCATGATAAATGGGAATGTGTGACTAGGGCATAAGAGTCTATTGACATGGCCACCCTTTTTTTGGCAACATGAAGAAACAAAATGGAGGCATCTATGTTTTCTGCTGAACTTGTGCTTCATTGTTTGAGTAGCTTTAAAAGAGAAAATATGACTTTGAATAATAATTCATGTACTTAGTCTGAATCTTTATTGTGTAAAGTTGAACACATTTCTGGTCTGCATGCAGTAAAAATGTTTGTTTGCCACTGATCATGTGGTAGTGATAACAAACATTTAAATATGGATTAAAATTAAAACCAATCCCATTTTGGAATCGTCAGAGACAATCAGAAGAAATCTTAAAAAGAAGGCAAAAATCTGAACATGACAGACAGGAGACAGAAGTGGACAATTTTCTGGCCACATTTTGGACAAAATGATGACTACTGCCCAACATTAAGAGGCTGGAAACACCAGCAACTTGCAGCAGCATTTTTCTGTGCAGCACGGCATTGAATACCAGTGTCAAGTGTTTGACAGATGACACTCTTGTGTAGGCTGACTTTGCTTACACTGAAACTCCTCAGGAATCATTTAAGAATCAGATTGATAAAGAATCTATAATGACAGAGGAATCAATCAAATCTTATCATTTCCACCTCTATATATTTAAATATTAATACTGTCATTATCAGTGTTTATTTAATGGTATTGTTTGGTCACATAGAGGGACTGGCATTGATTTAGTATTGGCACTACTCTCAGTCTGATCATTAACCATTTCCTTTTTATTGATGGTCTGTTCACCTTTTCATGCCTAAGAAACCTGTGGATTCATTTGAGTTTGTGTTGAAAACAGTTCTCATTCAATATACAGGTAATTTAGGGCATGTTTTCCTCCAAGTTATAGAAGTTTGCGTACACAAAGTACTTTATTTCTTCATTTTTGTGCACATCACTCTCCACTCCTGCTTCTACAGTTTATTTTAGCTTTATTGTCCTCTTTAGTTTTACATCTTTGGATTAATGACAGAAATATACTGTGTTTCTTTTTACATGTGAATATTACTGGCTCATCATGTCTTTACTTAGAATAACATTTCAACAATCTCTGCTAAGTAAGACCAGTAAAAGAAAGATTAGCATGTGAGCAAATTAAATGCTGTAGTGGTTGGGACTTGTGGCCCCAATGGATAAAAACAATATTTTAAGATTTAGAAGCTGAGTGGGTTTCGTTTTCATGTGCAATCACACAAGATATACAACATGAGACAGTTGGAAACTATTTTTTCTCTGAGAGAAAGTATTCACTTATGGCCAAAGGAGATAAATTTATCATTATTATGTTTTGAATTAATTTACTTTTTCTGTCTTTCACTTTGGACTCCTACAGAACAAGAGCTATTGTCAGAAATCAAAGACATCATGTCAAATGTAAAGGAACGACTACCTAAAACGGAGCTCAATAACTTTCTAAGGTAGGAAACACATTTTCTTGTCATTATTTGAGGAGCAAGGTTAACAGATAGATTACTGGCTGATCCTACCATGATGACTCAGGCATGTAAAAAACTTTTGAAATAGTTTGACCTCAAGTCATTCACATAGTAGGGCCTTGCATTTGAAATGTGAATTTTAAGTTAATTTTAAGTCCTGTCCTTTGTGCTTTCACTTCTTAGCTACATCCATCACATGCCAGTAGTCAACTGAGCTTTTAGTGTGGAAGAGTACATTGAGGCTGCCTTTTCTAATCCATGGGTTGACTATTCACAGAAAGGTGTCTTGCAAAGTTTGACTCAATAAACCCCTATTTTGACTTAAACAGGACAAAAATCGATGAATTGGAGACAGAGAAGGAACTTGTTGGCGTCATTGGTAGAACAGGTTCTGGAAAAAGCTCTTTAATAAATGCTGTCATTGGAGTGAGGAATCTCCTGCCCTCAGGAAATTATCGTGCATGTACTGCAGTCATCATCAAAGTGGAGGCTAACATGAAAAACAAGAAGTATGAGGCAGAGATTGAATTCATCCCACTGAAGGTGAAATCAGCAGAAAATACTTCTCTCTTTACCAACAATCATGATGTAGCTGGAATAACAGATGCAGATGACATAGCTCCATACATTTTTTGTGCTTGATTCAATTAAATTAATTCAAATGTTTTACTTTCCCTTTTCTGAAATCAGGATGCAGAAGATGTCTTGAGGGACCTAAAAGATACAGCACTGGCAAAAGATGAAAGTCCTTGCAATAAATCTGATGCTACTCAACAACTGTTGGGGCTGTTTGGAGCGAACTGGGAACATGTCTGTTCCCAACCTGATCTCATGAATAAAAAACACTTCAAACAAGTCCCAGAATTTTTCACTTCTGTGAAGAAAACCGTGGCTTTTCAGTCAGTAAGAAAAAGAGTGAATCTTGTGTTGTTCTTAAGTGTACATTCAAAAACAAGTTAGTAACTCCTTTTATATCCAAGTTACACTGGTCAGACTTCTATTGTGTGTTACTTACAAACTTCAGCAGTCCAGTTCGGTAAATTTTGAAGTGTTTTAGGATATGTCAAGGCAAATTTGGGATCTACAATGCCATATCCAACATACTCCTCATTGGCCAGTCATTGTTATAGTGAGATTACAAGAAATCTGAATCTCAATATCATGCAAACCAGCAGCCCCCAAACGTATTTTTGGAAGGTTG
Organism: Cetoscarus ocellatus; assembly: GCA_037902135.1. Lineage (NCBI taxonomy): Eukaryota > Metazoa > Chordata > Actinopteri > Labriformes > Labridae > Cetoscarus > Cetoscarus ocellatus. The sequence continues at coordinate 70,697 of JBAMNC010002050.1, forward strand.
TGACTTAGTCCAGTAGTGTGCCAGTACCAGGAATGGAAAGGTTGCAGATTTGAGCCCAGGTCCAGCTGTCATTTGCTGATGTGTCCTTTGGCAATATACTTTATCCCAAGTTGCTCCTACTGCAGTTTCAGTCATGTGTAAATTGGTATAAAAGGTTGTGGACATGACATACTGATGGAGAACTTGCATAGAAAGAACCATCAATGAGTGAATGGGTGTGAATGTGTAAATGTGACCTGCTGTGTAGAAGTGCTTTGAGCAGTCAGAAGAGAAAATAACTATATCAGCTCAAGTCTATTAACCAAGCCCAGTTTACCATATTTTGAACCTCCCCTTGCCTGTATGGTCAAATCTTCCAAAAAACCATGTATCCATGTATTATTATACACCTCATGGTGCAACCTGGACACATTGTCAGTGATGTTCCCAGGGCCATTGGGTGTTTCGAGTCTTACATCAGACACACTCACCCAGGCAACCCAGCCAGAGGTGATCAGGCCCCGACTTGTGTCCTGGTAGCGCACTATGCCATGTGTCCCCCCTCCTCAACCAGAGCCACCTTGAAGCCTTTTCTGCTGCTTCCAAGATTTTTTTTGAAGGCTCTTCGTCTGTGCAGTCCACAAATGCCTAGGAGCCCCAGGTGCAGGGAATTGCAAAGCCCCTGCAGCCCACCTCAGTAGGCTCACAGTGGGCCTTCCATCCATTCCTTCGGCACTCAGCAACAAGGTCAGCATGCTTTTCCCTCTTCCTCTCTTGAGCTTCCTCCATTCAGTCCTCCCAGGGAATGGTTAGCTCAAGGAGCACCACCTGCTTGCTGGCCATGGACATCAGGACCATGTCTGGCCGGAGTGTTGTAGCAGCGATGATGTCCGGGAACCTCAACTGTCTCCCTAGGTCAACCAGGAGCTCCTTGATGTTGTGAACAGGTCTCCCTGGGTCTTCTTGGAGGGTTGAGGCTTCTCTCCTGCTCAGACAAAGGCGATCATTCACTGGTTGGTTGCTGCAGCTTGCTGTTGTTGATGCCAATGCAGATGCTATTTCCCGCAGGACCTGGTCATAGTGCCAGCGATACCTGCCATCTCCCAGGGCTTTTGAGCAGCAGCTGAGGATGTGTTCTAATGATCCTCTTTTCTGGCAGAGCTGGCACACAGGGGAGTCTGTCAGTGTATTGTCTGTATATTTCTGGCTTCTCCTTGAATTCCTCTAAACTTTTCTTAAATTCTGGTCTATTTGCTGTTAGACTCCCGGCAGACTCCAGGATGTAGAACATTACGAAAATGAAGTTAATGTTCATCATAATCCCCTTCTCTACTGTCCATCTCTTCTTCATAACTTTGTACTGCTTCTGCATAAGACTGTTCTCCTTTTATTTTCTGTACATTCTTAGCTTTTGATAATGTATGCATCCCCTATAAGAAGCTGGATGATTACCTCCACAGTTGCAACACTTAGCTGTTTCTTTGCATTATTTCCCATAATGACCCCCACCACACAATCTGCACCTTCTTCTCTCCATGCACACAGCTGCAACATGCCCAAATCTTTGACATTTAAAACATCTTACTTGGGGCCTTTCATGTGTGTTTACAAAGTAGTTCATGTATCCTAGCATCACCCTTTTGGGGAGCCTTTCATCTTTAATGTCAAAAGTATAGGAGTAAATCCTCTATCGTTTTTACCCATGTGCTTCACATCAGTTTCCTTTCAAAATCCTCAACAGCTCTTCCTCTGACATATCATTTGATATATTGTATGTCACCCCTTTAGATTCAGAGAAAAAGCGTGGCTTGAACACTTCAACCCTTTTTTCCAGGATGTTTTCTATTTTAAGTGCCTTTTCTTGATGAGCCTCTGTTCTGCAAATAAAATAAATAATTCCATTATTTAGGACAGTAGCATGCTTCACATTACCAATATTTTCCTTTATTTTGTCAACATCAGGGGATTGACAGGGAAGAACCTAGAGCCACCATTGACTTTTGTCAGGACTTTAAATCTTACCTCCTTGTCAAACTCAGCCCTAAACTAACTTACTTTAGCCAGCTCATCATCAATATCACTGTCCTGTGAAGTATCACCCCTAGTTGTACGATCTCTTTTGGGTCTTTTCCAACTCACAATCTTCCATGTTTCCCCATTCCCATCCCTATAGCTTACATCCCGAGTGGACATAGCTGTCCCTGCTTTTGGGAATGCAAGCTTCAACTTCTCCCTTGTATTTGGGGACCTGCAGATTAGTCAAAAGCTGAACTAGAATATCGTCATACTGGGCCAATAAGCCATCGGCCAATATCCCACACAGAACTCTCAATCCACTAGTACCCCAATACACAATCCAAAATCCAGAGGCCAAAATTATAGCCAGTTAGTCAGTTTCAATCCGTTTAATCGCAAAGTTTCAACTCACACTCCCGCCACTCCCGTTGACATTTTAATGATGACCATTTTACATGCACATTTGAGTCAAATTAACAATTTAATTTAAAGCATGATAGCTCATCAATTTAAAAATCATCAATTTTAATGTGGTCACTGGTCTACTTCTTGTTGTATCTTACATACTTAATGAAAACTCTTTTGCATTAGGCCTGTGTGGTTTATCTGAAAACAACAGATAAGAATGAAATGTTTTTAAGAAATCATATAAGCCATTGTTTTATAGCTTAATTTTTGTTTAATATAAGAAACTATGGATAAGCAGCCAACCGGTAAAAAATAACTTGCCGTAGGTTGGTTTTACTCCTGTCCTCCCAATACACACACACACACACACACACACACACACCCCACACACGCACCCACGCACACACACACACATACATGTATATATATAGTATATGTATATATACACTACCGGTCAAAAGTTTTAGAACACCCCAATTTCCAGTTTTTTACTGAAAATTATTCAGTTTAATGTCTCATTGCGCTCTGAAATGAAAGCATAGTACAAAAAACCAATTCAAGTAAAAAAAGAAAACATGAAATCAATTTATAGGCCAAAATGTATTCTAAACTCTTGACTCATCAAAGTAGCCACCTTTGGCAGAAATAACAGCTGAACACGCTCAAGGCATTCTTTCTACAACAGAAATCAAATATTCTTCAAAAAGTTCTTCCCACGTCTGTTGCAGAAGTTCCCATAAATGTGTGGCACTTGTAGGTTGCTTTCCTTTTACTCTTCTGTCCAGTTCATCCCAAACCAGCTTGATGGGGTTCAAGTCGGAAGATCCGTGTTTTCAAGCTTACCTCCTTTTCTTTTTTCCTGAGGTACTTCTGGCATAGCTTGGACTTATGTTTTGGGTCATTATCTTGCTGTAGGATGAACCTGAGGGTACTGCATGGCGCTGCAGAATGCTGTGGTAGCCGTTTTGGTTCATGGTGCCTCTCACTCTGTACAAGTCACCAACCCTGGATCCAGCAAAACAGGCCCAGATCATTACACTTCCTCCTCCATGTTTGACAGTTGATGTCGCACACTGTGAACCATCCTTTCACCTACTCGACAGCATACAAAGATCCTGCATGATGAACCAAAGATTTCAAATTTTGATTCATCAGTCCATAATACCTTCTTCCAGTCTTCAGTAGTCCAATGGCGGTGTTTCATGGCCCAGGCAAGCCTCTTTGTCTTATTCTGACATCTTAGCAATGGTTTTCTTGCTGCAACTCATCCTGTCAAACCTGCAGCTCAAAGTCTTCTCTTCACAGTTGAAACTGAGACTTGTTTACTACGACCACTATTAAGCTGTGCTTGAAGATGTCCTGTGAGCCGCCCGTCACGCAGACTGTTAACTCTCTCAGAAACTTGTCCTCTGTTTAGTTGTCGCTTTGGGTCTGCCAGACCTCTTCCTGTCAGAGTTTCCCCCAGTTTCTGAGTGCCTATTGATGGTGAAGAAAGCTGTACTCACTGACACCTTGACTTTCTTTGCAATTGGTCTGTAAGAAAGACCTACATTTTTAAGTGTTATGATGGTCTGTCTCTCTTCCATTGTTAATTGCCTTTTTCTTGCCATTTTTGTAGCAATATATGACTTTCTGCCGTACAGTGCTGTTCAACTGATGCTCACAAGGGTATGGTACCACAGGGTATGCTTTCATGCAGACAGAGGGGGCTGTAAGCAGTCAAGACAAGTTGGAACACCTGTAGGAATTAGTATAGCCTGCTTTCAAGGCTTGATCAACCTTCATTGCTGCAGAACAGCTTTAAATTGTTAACCCCATTCATGTTCCCTAAAAGAGAACTTTTTGTATAATTCTGAAATGTACATAATTTTTCAGTTTTGAGTAAACTAACCTTTTCTTTTAAGCTATGGTAGTACAGCACTTACCTTTGTGACATTTCAAGCTATTCATTGGACTTGCACGACTTGAGTTGCAATAAACAAGTAGAAAAACAGGGGTGTTCTAAAACTTTTGACAAGTACTGTTTATATATATGTGTGTATATATATATATATATATATATATATAAATATCAGTGGTGAGCGGTGACCTGTTACAGTGGTCATGCTGAAGTGTTAACTACAGCGAGCACGCTCGCTCGAAAATTTTTGGGTATTTATTTATTAATAAAAACACATAATATGTTTTTTAACTACTATATCAACTCGATTTTAATAGACACTCACACTTGCCCCATGTTACCAACAACAATGTGTTGGAATTTACAGTGTAATATAGTAGGCTAAATGAAAGCGGAAATATTCAGGACTGACATAGGTTGATGCACACACACAGTAATGTAACCAGCTCCGTGGTCAGCCAAATGACAGAATCACATGCCCGCAGAGTTACCAACAATATGTTGGAATTTACAGTATTCAGAACCTGCTCATGCCCATGAAGTGGGCCCAAGCCGGGTGCAGCTGCGCTCGAGCGGAGCGAGGGAGAGGGAAAAAAATGACGTCCCAACAGCACCACGGGCAGCACGCATAAAAAGTTTTGAAAACCTTTGAAATGTGTTTGCTGCAAGCTATATTATTTAGGCCTAATTAATGAAGACACTAACATATTTCTAATAAAAAATGAGTTGAACTATAGCAAAAAATATAGGTAAATGAATGAATACAGTGACATAATTGACAAGGCCAGTCACTGCAAAAACACACTCAATAATAAATAAATGTCCTACCTTATATATAGATGAATTCTTGCTCATAGCAGTGTGAAGGTTGTTTAAATCACCATAACCTGTCGTAGTCCAGACTGTGTGTTCCGTGGAAAAAAGGAGACATGGCCAACAGAACAATTTGCTAACCTGTGGACAGCCAGCTAGCCATTTATGTTTCTCGTAAGTGCTAGCTTGAAAGTGACGGACAAAATTCTTTGCCATTTTTGTGATGACAACTTCAGGAGTAGGCCGACCACGTGAAATTATAATCCTCTTTTCCTCAAAACTTCTCCGGGAAAACGGCACTGAACGCAAAGACTGTATGGTGTTGATTTCATTCATTTGACAGCTACTACATGGGAGTGAAGTTTGAAGTGAATCCAGTTATGCGCATGCGCATTGGCAGATAAGCTGCTTCACCGACAGCTTTTTGCCATACAAAATGCCCATTTTATAATAAACACAGCCTCTAGCGCTGATAGGCTGATACTGCTCGGTATCGCAGTGCGCATGCGCGAAACAAGCTGTCAGCTTTCCAGCTTTTCACAAACAAAACGGGACAGATAAGGCAGGGATTTAAGACCAAAACAGTAGAACTAAGGTATTGTATAATAGAACACACTGAGAGATGAATATTTTCAATGATTGTATTTAAGGGCTTGGGCATGCACTGCATTTATAGCTTATTATGACCGCTCGCCCCTGATATATATGTATGTATATATACACATATACACACACATATGTGTGTGTGTATATATATGTGCATATATATCGATATCTATCTATCTAAATATCTATCTATATATATCTATATATCTATCTATCTATCTATCTATCTGTATATATATATATATATATATATATATATGTATATATATATTCTATATATAAAATATATATATGTTCTGGGTTCACCTAACTGTTTACTGGTTAATAGTCAAATAATAAATGACAGGAGCCAGAGTGAACATCAGCCACAGCTTCCATGTTTAATCAGTGAGTCAGCAGAACAGCACCACCGTGCACCAACACACAGAGCCCACTTTACGGCACCTCTAAGGTAACTCCCCAGGGACATAATTAAAAAAGCAATAGCCTAAATCAAACACAGGACAGTCTGTTACATGCGTCCCCTCCTCAGTTAGAAACGTCCCAACTCAAAACTTCACAAAGTCCTGAAGGTATGAGGGTGACTGCAGCACTCATCCTCTGCGAGACCGTCCAGGTTCCACCCCTAAAAACACCCCATACAGGTCATTGTCCATGTCTGCAGCCCCCTGTCTTTCCCCTAGCAGGAGGGGACAAAGGAGCCTGTGAGATCTCCGATGAGACTGGAGAAGCCTGAAGGATAGGAGGAAAGTCAACAGCATATACTTTTTCAGTTAGTCGCGATGAACCACTTGTGCTTTCTCCTAAGAGTCCAGCAGGTTAATGATGCGATAAGTGAGTGCAGCTTCCCCTCCTGAAGCCAATGCCTCCACTGCCTGATATGGGCACTTCCAATGTGGTGCCAGCTTTGTATGGCTCTCTCTGGGGTTATTCAGCCACACTAACGCACCCACCTCATAGGCACAGAGGCACACCTTACTGTCATAATACAGTTTATTTCTCTCAAAAACCTCTGCAGAATTCAGCCTGGTGGCTGCAAAGGCCATCTCCAGTCCTTCCACCATAGCAGACCCAGGCAGCGAAAGGGTGTTTCTGGAATCCAAAACACCACCTAGGAGCAACACGTCCGCCGGGACGCTTGGGGGGAAAAGCCGATGCTGGCGTGCCGCGAGGTGTTGTATGCAAAAGCAACCTGTTTCACATACTGGTCCCACTCGCCCCCATGAAACAGCAACATTTCGGCCAGCTGGTCGATCAGAGTCCAGTTACCGCGTTCCAGCATGCCATCAGACTTCGGATTATAAGCCGTGGTACGTGTTTTCTTGATCCCCAATATCTACAGAGGCCCTGGATCACCTCTGCCTTAAACTGACGGCCAAGGCCACTATGCAGGATCTCCAGCACATCATGCATCAGGACATAGTCCTCAAACAGGCAACATGCCACAGTGTGGGCAGTCTGGTTGGGCAGAGCAAACAGGCTGACAAACTTTGTGAAAAAGTCCTCCACCACTAGGGTATAGCGATTCCTCCATGATGTAATGGGCAACTCTAAGATGTCAGCTGCAACTCTCTGCAGCTGGTAGTCAACTAGGGGGCCCCCCATAGGAGCTTTCTGCTAGGGACCGGGGCCTGACGTGTCTGGCAAGCCCTGCATTGCTCACACCACTGTCTTATGTCTCTAAGCATGAAGGGCCAGTAGCAGGACTGCCTGGCCTTCTTCAACACATGCTCAGCAGAAAAGTGCATGGCAGTTGGCCCCCCATGCAGGTGTTGAAGCAGTTCTGGAACCAAGGAGGAAGGAATCACCATCTGCACCTACTTTTCACCAGATGATGACGATGACACACTCCTACAAAACAGTCCGTCAACCACCGACAGCCGACTGTATTCAGACCAAAGTTTCTTAAGGCAACCTGAGGCACTCCCCAGGTGTTTTCCGGGTGGCCGTGACATGCCCTGCTCCAACCACATCAGTCCTACATGTCTGGATCATCATGCTGCAAGGACTGCAACTCTGAGGCTGCACAGCAAAGTGAGTAGGCAGGCTGAATTTCACTGAGGAGGCAGGTGGGCAGTCCACTGAGCCCATCATCATCGTAACAGCCATGGGAGCTGTCAGGCCCACCAGGTCTGGGGTGAGAGGACAGCAGGGCCATGTGGTCTTTGAAGGTCTTTGTTCATATTACAGGCGTTTTATGAAGAATTTTTCCCATTGTGTGGCCCCCTGACCCGTCTGGCAGGAAAGAATGTGCCTCTTGACTGTTGAGTGTGTGGCGGCTTTCTCTTACCCCACGCAGGTGCTCACATCCTTTCCAATGGTCACATAGCCCAACTTTGCCCTATTATTTAAGATCTACACAGATGCCTTAAAGGAATCTGTTGGGGCTGTGTTAGTGCAGGATGTAGATGGACTGGAGCGGGTTGTGGCATATGCCAGCCAAGCTTTCACGCATGCACAGAGATGGTGGTCCACCTTTGACAGAGAGCTGCAGGCTGTTGTGTGGGCTGTGCGTGAGTTTAAACATTATGTGTCCGCATTCACTGTTGTCACTGATCACTGCCTGCTGCTGGGGCTCTGACGCATGGCCATTGACAATGACCCCACTGGGAGGAGGGGTCATTGGATTCTGGAGCTGGACCCTTTCAACTGAACCATAGTTCATAAAGATGGACCCAGCCAAAAAAATGCAGACGCACTGTCCTGAGATGTTACCAAAAAGGCTTTTTATCATTTGAAGAACATTTCCAGGGTGCGCCAGTTTCTCTCTCAAGCCAATGCAGAGACTCTCATTCATGCTTTTATTACCTGCAGAATTGATTACTGCAATGCCCTCCTCTCTGGTCTTCCTAAAAAGATCTCACAGCTTCAGCTGCTGCAAAACTCAGCTACACGCATGTTGACAAAGACCAGAAGGAGAGCCCATATTACACTGACTTTAGAGTCTCTGCATAGGCTTCCTGTATCTTTTAGAATAGATTTTAAGGTTCTTTTATTGGTGTTTAAATCTCTTAATGGTCTTGGTCCCTCTTATTCATCTGATTTGCTTTACCATATGATCCCAGTAGAGCCCTCAGGTCTTCTGGCAGTGGTCTTCTAACTGTTCCCAGAGTTACAACTAAAACATACGGTGAAGCATTGTTTCAACATTACGCCCCCCCTGTCTGTGAAACAGTCTACCTGAGGACCTGTGAGCAGCACCTACGGTTCATATTGTTAAAGGCAAACTCAAGACCTACCTTTTTAATCTGGCTTTTAGCTGAATTTTGTTTTAGTCTTTTAATCTGTATCACTTACTATTTTATCAGTTACTACTATATGTTCTACCACTTTTTTTACCACTTTTTATTTGTTTATTGTTTGGTTTTTTATCTTAATCAACTTTTATCATTTTATTACCTTTGTTATATTGTATCATGGTTTTATTTATTTATTTATTTGGTCAGTGTAGTCTTATCTCCCGTGTTTCCTCATTTTCAATTCAAGATGGCGTTTCCTTAGTTCTCTGTGGCTTTTTGAAGAGTCCTAGCTTAGAGTCCTTGTGTGTGTGTATGTGTGTGTGTGTGTGTGCTTGGGTACGTGTATGCGTGTGAGTGGCTTTCTGTGCTAAATGTGGGCTGGGAGGGTGCATGGGGTTTTCTATTTTATCCTGTATCCTGCAAGATACAGGACTATTCGGCCGCTGAACCATCGGCCGAATACTTCCAAACATATATATATATATATATGTATATATATTTAAAAAACTCTTCTCTCACCCACCCCCCTCTCCCCGGTGGGGTGGGTGGCTGTTCATTCTCTTCAGCTCGGGTCCTCTACCAGAGGCCTGGGAGCTTGAGGGTCCTGCGCAGTATCTTAGCTGTTCCTACGACTGCACTCTTCTGGAGTGAGATGTCTGATGTTTCTCCAGGGATCTGTTGGAGCCACTTCTCCAGTGTGGGGGTCACTGCCCGAGTGCCCCAATGACCACAGGCACTACTGTTGCCTTCACCTTCCAGGCTTTCTCTAGCTCTTCTTTAAGCCCTTGGTATTTCTCTAGTTTCTCGTGTTCCTTTTTCGTGATGTTGCTATCACTTGGGATGGCTACATCAATCACAACAGCTTTCCTCTGCTGCTTATCCAGGATTACAATGTCCGGTTGGTTGGCCATTACCATTTTGTCGGTCTGTATCTGGAAGTCCCACAGGATCTTGGCTTGGTCAATCATTACGTTGTCACTTCTAACTGATTAAACCTGCAATGCATGGAATGGAGGAGGGTGTTATCAGGGTGCTCCAGCATTGACTGAGTTTCAGATAACGTTTCCATGACATGCAGTATCCTGCTGGTGCAAATGAGATGTAAATCAATAGGTAAGAGTTCAGAGTCCATTTTAAAAATAGTATTGTAGCCGTAGCTTAAAGCCAATGGCACATTTTAAGCCAAATAAGATAAAAAATGGTACCTCGAGTGGAAAATTCAAAGTCAATGCAGTTGCTTTTTATGACCGTGCATGAAATATATTTCTGTACTTTGGATCAAATGTTGGATTTGGATCGATTTATGGACATATCAAGGGGATATATCAAGACTAAGTTTGCTGAACTTTTTGCATCCAGTGACAGATAGGAAAGCTACATTTATGAATAACGTCATTGTTTTTAAGTGATTTTGTTTGCCACTTGTCTGAAAAAAGCCACACAGTGTTTGCTGTTGTGGTTGTTTCTGTCCAAGATTGGTTTATGGCTGAAATCACAGAAATTGTACCTTTCAAATGATGTATCACACTTGTGACTTGGTTAACCCTGCAACTCTGCAGGGGTTGTTTGATGCAGAGAAAACAGGAAATGGCCTGCCGGCAGGCTGTCAACACTTACAGGGTCATTCACTAAAGACACACTCACTCTGTTTTAATCAGCTGCCCATTAATGACATTTAGGAACCCAGTCATTTAAAAGTCACCAGTTGTACTTACATGCTCATCACAGTGTTGACAGCTCATGCCTGAACCCTTTTATTTTGATCAAACACTCAATGCATGAACTCACACGCCATGATCAGATTATAAATAGTAAACCTTGAATTCCCAAACACAATTATTTTAATCAGACTGAAGAAAAATTGCACATATAAACAAAACTACGACTTGTAAAATTTTTGAACCATGTACTCTCCGTGGTGCATTTCATTGAGATCTTTTTGTTACATGTAGGCTGGGGAGCTGTCTGGAGAACTCATCAAATACACAAAAACCTTAAAAAAAGGGGGTGAGGATGAAAAGAGCTTTTCACCCCTGGTGAAGTGTGTGACTATCAGAGTTCCAAACAATAATTTCCTCCAGAATGTCACACTTATGGATCTACCTGGAACAGGGGACAACAACAAGACGAGAAATGATATGTGGAAAGGGGTAATTAATTTGCATTTCTGAGTTAATAATATATTTGTATAAACAGAGATGACTTTTACTCTTTGACAAAGCTCTGTTTTGTTGTTTTTCTTGTATTCCAGGTTGTGGGTAGATGTTCTACTGTGTGGATTGTGTCTAACATTGAGAGAGGGGTAGATGAGAAAGAACCATGGGAGATTCTGGAACAAGTCAGCAGCCTGATTGGAAATCTCGGCCAATGTCAGCGCATTCACTTCATCTGCACCAAGACTGATATCACTGGAGATTCAGATGACCCGTAAGTTTTTTAAGATTTGATCTAAACACAGATACAGGGAAATATTTTTTTAAAAGCGCAAATGCAAGCAAATGTAATAAAATGTTCCCCTGCTCCTCATGTATATCGTGTACGGACAAGATATAAAATGTGCCTACATCAGTCCTTCTCACCAGGGGTGCCCAGGCATCCTTGGGTCACGCCTGGCTTTGTCAAGAGTGCCTTAAAATATATTAAACATCGACCTAAAGTTACTATGATCTGGAAATCATTTGCAGATCATATACATTTTTTCTTGGAGGGTTTAAACATGAGGTCACAGTCAGTGCAAGTGAATGGATTGAAGAAAGTGAAACCAACCCAGCTAGAGCAATAGAGGAATCCTTGACGCTGATGGAGAATACACAACATTGCAAAACTGATCATATTCATAAAATGTATCCTACACAAACAAAAGACAATGATCTACAACATAACTACAAAAGAAAGACATAAAGAATTTCAGTAAATTCATGAATTGGGGAGGCATTTATACCTTAATACTTATTTCTCATACCAAGCAGAAAGCCCTTCATATCAACCTTAAGGCTTTGCTAAATTTAAATGATGACACAACTGTAGCAAGTTAAGAGCCTTACAAACTGGAAGCATCCATGGCTATCAGAGAGCTAGGCTAGGCTAACTGCTAAACAAACACATACACATGTACAACAACCCTGCTCTAGCGCTATATGCATATCACACTACCCAACAAAATCATTCTAAAAGTTGTATACTACTCATACTTTGCTTCCCATCTATTATAATATATAACATTTGACCAGTTTGGGTTTCAGATTACAAAGAAATGGAAGGAAAAGACCATTTAATGGATGCTGAGACTGCTCATTTTGGATAAACACACAATCACAAAAAACAGCATTAAAGTTACTACAGGAATTTATCCTATAACTCAGGCTTAACAATGTTGCATTTTTAATGAAACTTTATGGCTCCAAAAGTTTTATTTGGTCATTTTTAAAGGTTAAATCAGCCTAGAAACTACATTTTTATATTAAATGATCAAAAATAATCAAGCCCTCTGAAAATTACATCAAACACAGCACTTTTCAGATGATTCAAAGTGTTTGACTGTTTCTTACTAATGAATTCAATTACTTAATGTCGCTTTCTGCGACTCAGCAGATAGAACTGCCAGTCTGTCACACAAATTGTGACGTCAGTGCATACCCTCTAAACCTTTTCCCCTGAAATCACATTGAAGATGACCATACTCATCACTGAAGTAAGATATATGTTAAAGCTAACATGGTTAAGGAATGAGAGCAGTACATTTTAGTTGCTGCTGCAAACACACTAGCGCAGACATCGTTGTAACTCTATCTGAATTACATTACCCATTAACAAGAATTTACTATATTAAGTTGTTATTTCGGTCTGATAACAGCCCCATGGGTGTAAGTTAGTGATCAGAGAGATGTTTTTCAAGTCTTAAGGGTTCTCCAACTGAAAAAGGTTGAGAAATGCTGGCCTGAGTAGAGAACTAGAAAAAGCACAGATGTGACCAGCAACCCTTTGATTTAGTATCTATCTTTTACTGTTCTTGCTAATGTTTTTCTGCACAACTGCCTTTACAAAGTTATGATTCAACAATGGTATCATTTAACAATCTTATTCTCTGTATCTTCTTCAGTTCAGATTGTAGAAAAGGTCACTGAGAACAATAGGCCTATGTAAACGTTAGCCCAATTCACAGTGCATTCATGCAAAAGCGCTGTAATGGGGATATATTTACATTGAGAGGCATTCACATTAATGCCATAGGGCCATATTATCTGAGTCAATTCATGCTGCAATATGGCTTGGATGTGCGCAGCTTGTCCCGACATACACACAAAGGCAGATACGCTCACTCACAGCCCTCCTGTCTCCTACTGGGCTTTGTTCTCTCCAGTATCATGCCTCTGTTTCTACCTCTGGAGACGGAACAAAGATGGGGTCAACTCGTTTCCCACACTCAGTCTCCAGGACATTCACAGTAGATGCAAAATGTCACAGAGGCATTAACATTATGCCTTGAAACGACAGTATGAATTGGGCTAATAATAATAAAAAAAATTTATGGATATCTATTCTGACTTATTTAATGGTGTGATTCTCTACTTAGTGCTCATCAAAAATGTATCTTTATTCTTCAAGCTGCAGAGTTAACTGACAAAAAATATTGTTAAGAAAAAAGGAGGATACAGCTAAATACTGAGATCTCAGGGACACCACAAGAAATTGATGGCTCTAAGAAAAGACACCAATGTGGACTAGTGTTTTTCAAATATTTGTTGCCCAAGGCACAGCAAAGATCAAGCCAAAATCTCGTAGTTATGTAAATATTATCATTTGCATTAGTTATTTTATCTTATTTTGCTGTACATGTTTCATTTTCTATCAAGATAAAAAGAAAAAAAAACCACTGTATTACTCATGATATAGCTAAAACTGGATCTAATAAGGTTTCTCACCATAAGATAATTTTTCTTCTTTAACAGTATGGCCAAAAGAACGTCTTTGCTTTTGATGAAAAATCTAAATAATTGACATTATTACTGATAAATGACCTTAGTTGTCATTGTATACCAGCTGCTCAGATGGATAAAATGCTTTTTTTTGCTGTAGAAATTTTCTTTAAATGATAAAATGATATTTTTGTGATTTCTCTTATATGAGGCTAAAAAAATAAGGTTCTGGTAAAAAATGATGCCTAAATTTTTCACGTGATGACACTGATAAAAAATGTTCTTGCAGTTTTGCACTCAGTTTCTTTCTCTGAGGTCCAGTACCGATGACTAAAACCTGAGTTTTGTCCTGGTTTAGCTGTAGAAAGTTGTCTGCCATCCAGGACTTGATGTCTGAAATACAGTTAAAAGGGGAGGATTTCTTAACATTTCAAGGCTGGGCAGTTTTCCACCTTTTTACTAATAACCCATAAGTTCTCAACAGATAGTGATGAAATTTTCAGGGAATGTAGATCATGGTACAATGAAGAAGTGACTAGATTTTGGCAGTGATCAAAATTTGGCTGCAGGATTTTTTCTTCACATTGCTAGATTGGGCACTATCCAAATTTTTGACAATTACTCACCAGACAGTGTTGTTTGAAATGTCTTGGTGGAGGTTTATGCTCTAGGAACACGTCTAGTTATTTCAAATATTACACAAAATACAATCCGAACGCAAATGTTTTCTTTTACATTCGAGAGTATATACATTTCCTGAGTTGAATCAACAAAATAATGACAACAATTTCCTCACAATGCATTAAAATAGACTCTGCCCACACAAAAATTGTCTGACTGGAGCGACCGGGCAACAGCTGCTTTGAGAAGGGGTTCTTTGATTTTTTTGGTTGATCAGTAAACCAGATCAGAAAGCCAACAAAGGGTCAGTTGTCCTAACTCTCCACCTTCACAGTACCACTGTCTCCTCTTACAATTTGGCAGAAATTTTTGAGAGAAACAAGGAAGCCAAGAAGGACATGATGATGGAGTTCAAGTCACAAACAAAACTTAAGGTGAGTTTTTCAGTCTGTTTTTAAAAATGTTTTTGTACTTGCAGCTCCACCTCACAGCCTGTTATTATTTTTACAGAATCATTTTTCTGAGGAATGTGTTAAAGTGTTCACAGTGAGCGCTAAGGAGTTTCAGAAGAAACAATACTTAGACCCTGAGGAGACTGGTAGGTGAAGCCTATGGATCCCCTAATGTTTTTAAATGTTACAACAGTTTGGAGTTTGTAATTATCTCAAATTAAAGTTGTATTTATCAACAGAGATCCCAAAACTTCAAGAAGTTCTACAAAGCCTCAATAACTGTCACCCAGAGATTCTGAACTATGCACATGGCGCAAAAGGAATTCTGTCCCTAATTCAAGGAGCCCGCACTGCAAACGTGGTAAGATCAGTCTTACGTCACGTCACACACTTACGTCATACTTAAAAAACACACACTCAAAGCCAGCATGACAGAGACAGGAATACAAATTTGCCATTTTAGTGGCATAAGGAGTCATTTTGATCAAACACAGCCCTCTAACACTCCACCAAAATGAAAGGTTATTCCTTGGAGAAGTGGTCACTGGAGGTAGTGTCTCATTTTGGCAGCAGTATGCAGAAAAAAGAAAGAAAAAAGTGCCCGTTAATCTTCCTCTGTTTTTTTTTTTTTTTTTTTTTTTTGAATGGGATGACCTCTTATATTAATGTGAATATTCATAGTTTTTTGGAGCTAATTTGATGACTGAACATTAAAGGACAGACTTCACATAGAAAACAAAGGTCACCTTACTGAGTAAACAAGGTGTCTATTTGTGCTGGATTACTTTGACCAGGTGACCTCCACTGTACTGTACTGTAGCTTTTCTGTTTTTCTTGTTTTGTTTTTTTTCAATTATTTTTCTTTGCTTTTGCTTTTGCCCACCACCTAAGCATGCCAAGCCCAGGAAAAAGATTCAGCATGTGCCTTACAAAAGAGCCAGACTTTAGAGGGGAAACAGGCTTGAACAGAATGTGTCCTCAAAATGAATCCTGAAATTGTGAGCATTACATATATTGATTGAATGTATTCATTAATATAATACAGAGAGCTAGAAAGTCACTGTTGTAGGACTGCTTTTACTTTTGATGTGGCGGTGGCTCAGCCTGGTGGTATGCTGTGCCATCAATCAGAGGGTAAAAGGTTTGAGCCCAGCTCCAGCAGTCACATGTCCATGTGTCCTTGGGCAAGAAACTGAAGCCCAGGAGTCAGTAGCAAGTTAATGGGTATGAAAGAGCATGGCGAGTCACCAACACGGCTCCTCTCTAATGTAGACAGAGACTTTAATCCATGTCTGCTGCTGTATTTACTTTTTTTTGGACTGTATTTACTCCTAATTACTGTTGGGACTTAATGTATATTTTATTGTTCTTTCAAATGTAACATGCTCACATCTTTAATGACAAAAACTTAGAATCATTTCCTTTCCATCAAGCAATTGTCACCTGAGTTTTGATGTTTTGGATTTCAGATGTAGTTTTCTGTTTTTATTTCAGTCTGGGAACGAAGATGCTGTGTGCAGAGAGCTTGAGGAAAACTTGGCTGCTGGGCAGGAGATAATTCTCGAGGCCATGCAAGATGCCTATAAAGATTTTGACAGCTGCCTCTGCCAAGGAGTCAGCAATTCCTTGAGCTTGTGTGATGGCGATTTGAGATCCTTCTTAAATGTATGGTTTTACCTATTGATTTACCTATAGATAGATACTTTTGTCTCAAAATTTTGCAACTCATCTCAAAATTGTCCATCTTCAAAATGTTGTTTTATTACTTTTGTTTCAGGACAGAGACCCTCGTGGTTTTCACAAAACCCTGAAGTGCATTGTAAAAAACGGTGGCGTCTACATAATGAAAAAAGGGGAGAACCTAAATCTCAATGAGAAATTAGCTTCGCGGCTGAAGGCGAGCATTGATGAGAAATTCAGCACCATCTTCCCGTAAGAAAATACAAACAAGGAGAAGAAATTTCTGCTTAAAGCAGTGGCAGAAAGAAAAATGTGAAATATACACTAAAGGAAAGTAATGCAAATTATTTAATAAGGTGTTTAGATCAATTCACCAATTAATTAATCTGAGTTTCTTGAATTTTACCAAAGAAATCTCCAAATATATCTCAAGATTGTTTTTAGAACCAAAAAAAAAAAATTAACACTCGGTATCATTTGTGGCAGGTAAATTGTTTCTTAGCTTGCAGTGACCTTGAGAAGAACTGGGCTTATTATGCAGACTTTAAGAAATTATTTTCATTCAAAATACAAAGTTGGAGGATAAATTCGGCAAAGTACCTCTACTGTTATAAGTTGCTGTCAGAATTTTTATGCTGGGTGCAAGAAAAACTGGTGTGTTTCACACCTACGGCTCGGGTACTTTGTCCTGATTCAGTTTAAAAATGTGTAAGATGAGTTAACTCCAGGCTGAAGGGCCACTGCTGGCCTTCTGGCATTACATCACAGCCAGTGTTGCTTTGCTCAACCACAAGTCATGCTCTGCATTATGTGAAGACAGCCAGCAGGCAACCAACAAAACGGTAATAAAATATTTTGTCCGTTAGCATGACTTCACAATCAGTTCACAAACACCAAAAACGATGCCATCAAGCATGTCACTTAATGGATGTTTAGGCTAAATTAATATAGTCCCTGTGGTAGACTTTGACCTACATATCCAATCATCTACTGCAGTTTAGTGGTCCAGTCTAACAAGGCTGTAAATGTCGGTTTTATATATCTATGAGTCATTTTAAGAGGCTTAAACCATCATTTGCAACAGAAACACTTTGTGGGCTAATGCTAATGCTAGCAATGGTCAAGTTAGCATCATTTAAGGCATAGCTATGTCTTTATACAATCAGTGTGAGTTGAATAGTTACTCTGAAGATGAACTTTCAATTAGCCCTTCTGGTTTGTCCTTTTAGTTTGAAAAACATTGATTTCTACGGTAGAACAACAAATGTTCATTACAACAAGGACGATCTAACACGTGCATACTGTAGATTTAAACACAAACTCAGAGCACTGGTACAGGCTCCACCTTCTCCACCGGTTCCTCAGCCGAAGGCTTGGGATTCAGGTGATGATAATGAGGACGCCATGTCAACAACAGCCTCAAACTCCCAGTTTCAGTGTGGACAGGAACCCCTCTTCAACCCTGGAGAGGACCTCTTCTCTGATCAGTTCCGGGGGGGGAACCAGTAAGTGTGGAGGCCAGGGATGGTTCGGAGACTTCCCAAAGGAGCTCCATTAGTGCTGAGCCAGGGGAGGGAGCCTGCTCATTGCGAGCAACACTAGGTACAGCCCTGGCCAAGATTGGGCTAGGAGACACACCAGCAGCTCAGAGCCTGGTTAGCAACCCGTTCTTTCGGCGGACGCCCACTGCCCCACCCTTTGAGGTCCCACCCTCGCCTGCATTTCTGGAGGAGTTAGGGCGCTGTTGGGCTGATCCAAGGGCAGCTGCCCACCATGGCAGGGACTCTCGAACCCTGGCATCCATGCGCAATGCAGGGGAACATGGCTTAGTCCATATGCCCCCTGTGGACCAATGCATTGCCTCTCTGGTTCTTTCTCCAGATGAGGCACTGAAGGATAAGGCTCGCTGACCAAGGCCACAGTATAGGGTCACAGACAGCCTTCTCACAAAAGCCTATGAGGCAGCAGCCCGGATGGCCCATATGGGAAATTCCCTATCTGTGCTCCTTCTCGCCCAGTCCCAGATGTTGCAGCCAGAGCATGATGGCAGGGAGCTTGGGGATGCCAATGATGCAGCGCTCCAAGCATTTGGTTTGATGACCATGGAGCTTGGCCATCTGATGTTCACGCTTGTTGTCACACGACGTCAGGTTTGGCTGGCTCAGGCGCCAATGTCAGATGACTGCAGATAGGCGCTGCGGAAGCTCCCAGTTGTGCCGGGCCAGTTGTTTGGGCCAGAGGCAGAAAAGGCACTGGAGCGCAGAAAGCAGTCCAGCCAGGCATCAGAAGCCTGGGGTCGTCAGGGTAGGGGAGCCATGGGCCCTCCAAATCAGCACCCCAAAAAGCGAGGTGCCCGGGATACTCGTCGCGCTCAAAATGTTCACCCACCACTACAGCAGGATAGCCAGCTGACGGGGGGTAGTTGGCGTCAGCCCAGAGGGGACTGCCCTCAGCAGGCGCAGGCGCATAACCGGCGCCCCCCCCCAAGCCCCCAAATAACCCCCAGGGCACACGTTGAGGGTTCGGGGCCGCTGGCGGGTAGGTTCTCACAGCAACACCTGGAATACTGGGCAGCCCATTCCCAAGACGTGTGGGTTTTAAAAACAATCTCTCAGGGTTACAGGTTGCAGTTCCGCCACCGGCCCCCTCCACCCTCAGGGGTCATAGTGACTTCGGTCACAGATCCCATAAATGCGCAATGTTTGTCACAGGAGATAGCCACCCTCCTGGACAAAAAGGCTATTACTCCTGTTCATCCACTTACACAGAACGATGGGTTTTATTCAACATATTTTCTGGTCCCCAAGAAAGACGGCTCCCTTCGGCCGGTTCTAGACCTAAGGAGGCTGAACAAATATCTGAAGGTCCTTTCGTTCCGCATGCTTCGCACGGTCGATGTCCTTCAGGTCATTTCCCCAAGGGAATGGTTCACCTCCATAGACTTAAAAGATGCTTACTTCCACGTTCCCATTCACCCAGACCACAGAAAGTATCTACGCTTCGCCTTTCAGGGCCAAGCATATCAATTTGCTGTCCTTCCATTTGGCCTGTCGTTGGCCCCCCGCATCTTTACGAGATGTGCAAAGGCAGCCTTGGCACCTCTAAGCCTGGCCGGAACAAAAATTCTCCCCTACCTCGACGACTGGCTCATTTGCGCTCCCTTGTGTCAGGAGGCAGAACAAGCAACATCAAAAGTTCTAACTCACATCCAGGCCCTGGGTATGACAGTGAACTGGGAAAAGAGCTCACTAACTCCAACTCAACAGACCTCTTTCATCAGCTTGTCCCTGGACTCAGTGTCTATGAAGGCACACCCAACAATGGAGTGTGTGGAAAGGATCTGGAGTCTGCAGAGGTCGTTCAGCCTTGGGGCACGTCTCACTGCCCACATGTGGCTCAGGCTGTTGGGGATGCTGACGGCTGCCACAGTCGTAACACCTCTGGTGCTGCTACTGCGTCCCCTGCAGAGATGGTACAACAGCCTCCACCTTGACCCTCGACTGCACAGGTGGGTCAAGGTCAAGGTCACCAAAGGGTGTCTCACTCATCTGCGCCAGTGGCGGGAGTGCACTTTTCTTCTTCACGGGGTTCCTCTTGGCTTGGTGCCGGCAAGGCGGGAGGTAGTCACAACAGATGCCTTGCCCCATGGTTGGGGGGCAGTATGGCAGAAGAGAACAGTTCAGGGGGTCTGGGGCCCTCAGTGGAAAGGGCAACACATCAACATACTGGAACTCGGCACTGTCTACCTGGCGCTCAGGCACTTCTACCCTTCTCTCAGGGGCAAGCATGTGCTTATCTGAACGAACAGCACCTCAGCTGTGTTTCATGTGAATCTTCAGGGGGGAACCAGGTCACTGGGGTCTCTGAGAGAAGCCCAGAGGTTGTTGAAGTGGGCTCATTCTCGGCTGGCGTCCCTAAGGGCAGTTCATGTTCAAGGCAGATCCAATGTAGGGGCAGATTACCTCTCACGCAAGACCCTGCTCCCAGGGGAGTGGAGGTTGCACCCCCAGGTGGTACAGTCGATCTGGGATCAGTACGGAGAGGCACAGGTGTTTTCCTCCGATCCCCTTGATCAAGCCAGTGCTTCACAGGGTGAACTTGTTTGGCCACAGTGTCCTCCTGGTAGCTCCCAGATGGCCATCAAGGATATGGTTTCCCATACTCCTCAGTATGTTAGAGGAAGTACCCTGGCAGCTCCCAGTGAGGACAGACCAGATGGACGGCCGGGTGTGGCATCCGTCTCCGGGCCTACTTCAGCTATGGGTGTGGCCATTGAGGGGGAGCGGTCACTTTTAATTGACCTTGAACCCTCAATTCGGGAAACTCTGCATAATGCCAGGGCTCTTTCTACAAGGTTAGTATACAGAAATTGTTGGTCTGCATTTTCTTCTTGGTGCAGAGACAGGGGATTGGACCCAGTAAGTTGCTCTGTAAAAGATTTCCTTCGCTACTTGCAGCATTGTTTTGAGGCTGGCCATGCAGCTTCAACTTTGAAAGTTTATGTCGCAGCGATACCTTTGAATCATTGCCCTGTGGCAGACCAGTAGGGTCACATTACTGGGTGTCACAGTTTCTCCGTGGAGCTCGTAGGCTGCGCCCCCCTAGAATTAAGCATGCAGCTACATGGGACCTTCCTCTAGTCCTGCAGGCCTTGAGCGGGGCACCCTTTGAGCCTATGGCAGAGGCAGCCTTGAAGAACTTGTCCTTTAAGACAGCTTTTCTGTTGGCTATTACAAGCTCCAAATGTGTAGGCGAGCTTCACGCCCTCTCCATTACTCCCACATGCCTTCGGTGGAAGGCGGACTACTCCGGTGTGACACTGTGGCCAAACATCTCTTTTTTGCCAAAAGTTTTGTCCCCTTGTCATATTAATCAGGCCATAGAATCAGAGGCTTACTGTCCTCCTCCATTTAGGTCATAGCTAGGCCAATCTACTGTGTCCCATCCGGGCACTACGCTTATACATTGAGGCTACACAGGGCTTCAGGCTCTCGGAGCAGCTGTTTGTCTGCTACTGTGGACGAAATAAGGGCCGTGCGTTGTCTAAGCAGAGACTCTCTCACTGAGTTGTTGAGGCCATTAAGCAGGCGTATGAATCTACAGGTTGTCCTGCTCCTTCAGATGTTATCTGCCATTCCACCAGGGGGGTGGCTACATCTTGGGCAGCAATGAGGGAGGTGTCTCTTTCAGAGATCTGTGCAGCAGCATCCTGGAAGACGCCTTGTACATTTTCGAGGTTCTATCGCCTTAATGTGGCGTCGGAGTCCACACTGGCGTCAGCCATACTACCATTGGCGTCTACATCTAGTCAGTAGGTGGGTCTGGCTCCTCGTGACATTGCTGGCATAAATCATCCACTTTGTTTACTGCCACTGGCAGTCAGGAAGGAATGAAACAGAACGGAAGTTACAGGGGTAACTATGGTTCTGTGAATTCCTGGATGACTGCCAGTCATTCTGGTCACTCGGAACTTTTCATTGCGAGAAGATTCTGAGAGACCAGAAGTAGGCTACCACGGGCTATTTATAGAGGCATGGTCAGGAAGCCTACATGTCACTCACGTGACTTTGTTTACATTAGATCTCGACCTGCACGGAGTGCGAGAAGACACTTCCACTTTGCAGAGGGTGACTGTCATTGTTCATAATGTCCAGCAATTTGTGTAATGTCCTCTTCTCTGCCACCGTCACCAGAGAGTCCAGCTTCATGTCGACCACAGCCCATCTGATCAGCCTCTCCAGTCTAGATGTCTCCTTCTTGGATGTGCTGCCCCTCCAGCACACCACTGAATAGAACAGGACACTGGCTACCTGCAGGAGTTTCTCACAGATGTTAAATGACTGCAGCCTCCTCAGGAAATACAGCCTGCTCTGTCCCGTCCTGTACAGGTGGTCATGTGGATCCTCCAGTCTAGTTTACTGTCGAGCCACAGGCCCAGGTAGGAGTCCACAGCCTCCACCTCAGCTCTCTCGATCAGAACTGTTTGTGGTCTTGGTCTGGACTTCCCAAAGTCAATGACAAGTTCTTTTGTCTTCAAGGTGTTGAGCTGCAGATGGTTTGTGTGGCACCAGACAGCAAAGTCCCTCATTAGGCTCCTGTACTGATGTATCCAACAGTGGCTGTGTCATCGGCGGACTTCTGGATGTGACTCAGCTCAGAGTTGAAGCAGAAGTCTGCGGTGTACAGAGTGAGGAGAAGAAGGGCCAGCACTGTGCCCTGAGGTGCTCCAGTGCTGCTAATCTCAGTGTCAGACATGGGGCTCTAATTTCGTAGACCAGGCGCAGGCGCAGGTGCACTGCGCCTGCATCTCGCAAACAGGGTGTGTTCAGGGTATTTTGCAATTTTCATGCACGGCGCAGTCTGGCACAGCGAGGTGCACCCACGCCTCCATCCCTCCCACTGGCACAAGTGGCAACGAGGGCGGAGAGAAGGCGTGAGTGGGTTTAACACAGCCGAGTGTAATCTTCACTAATCAAATGAACGCCTCTCCTTGCCTTTGAATGCGCTGCGGGCAAGGCGCAGTGACAATTTCATCTCATCAGGGACGACGACAGCAGCAGCTCCAGGCAGCCAAACTTCTCTCAGGAGGAAACTGATGTGCTGGTCCGAGAGGTCCAAGCTCGCAGCACCAGAATATATGGTAATGTGAACAGACCTCCACAGGCTGATGATGCAAAAGCAACCTGGGAGGAAATTATTAATATTGTCAATCAAGTTTGCCCACATATTCTGAGAACCGCTGGCCAATGTAAAAAATGCCTTTCCTGGGTGTGTTTCACCTGGGGTCTGAGGAGGCTGAGGAAGAGCCACTCCAAAGTCTGCATCAGGTGTGAGGTGAGTGCCACTGGTCGGAAGTCATTCAGCTGGCTGGACTGGTTCTTCTTAGGAACTGGAACGATGCAGGATGTCTTCCAGAAGGCGGGGGGGGGGGGGGGGGGGGGGGGCTGTTGATGTGATGCCTGAGGGGAGGTGTGTGAAGGGAAGAAGGAGAGATGGCTGCAGTGAGGGAGAGGGTAGGTGGGGCACGGGCTGGTTGAACCAGTTATAGAGGTCATTAAGTTAGTTTGCCCTCTCCATTGACCCCCTGGTTTGTATACCATCCCAGACCTCCCTCAGGTTGTTCTCTTTTAACTGCTCCACCTACTCTGTATGCATCTTTCGCATTAACCTGCAGCAAGTTAATTGTCCTGTTGTTTCTTGTTGGACAGTCCACAACCTGGTAGAAAGCAGCCAAAGTAGAGTCCACAGTAGCATGTTTAAAGTCCCCAGATATGATCATTAGTGCTTCACGGTCCTGGGTCTGCAGCCTTGCTGTAACAGAGTAGATTTTCTCATATGCAGAGGCTGCATTCGCCCTTGGAGGGATGTAAACATAGACTGTGATCAAGTGACTGAGCTCCCATCCATCCATCCATCTTCTTCCGCTTATCCGTGGTTGGTTCACGGGGCAGCAGCCTAAGCAGGGAAGCCCAGACTTCCCTCTCCCCAGCTACTTCCTCCAGCTCCTCCCGGGGGATCCCGAGACGTTCCCAGGCCAGCTGCGAGACATAGTCCCTTCAGCGTGTCCTGGGTCTTCCCTGGGCCGCCTACCAGTGGGACATGCCCGGAACACCTCGCAGGGAGGCGTCCAGGAGGCATCCTAACCAGATGCCCGAGCCACTTCATCTGGCTCCTGTCAACACGGAGGAGCAGTGGCTCTACTCCAAGCCCCTCCCGGATGACTGAGCTTCTGACCCTGTCTCTAAGGGAGAGTCCAGACACCCTGGGAAGGAAACTCATTTTGGCCATTTGTACTTGCGATCGTGTTTTTTCGGTCACTACCCAAAGCTTGTGACCATATGTGAGGATAGGAGTGAAGATTGAGTGGTAAATCGAGAGCTTCACCTTGCGGCTCAGTTCCCTTTTCATCACGACGGACCGGTGCAGAGTCCGCATCACTGCCGACGCCGCATCGATCCGCCTGTCGATCTCCCGTTCCATCCTTCCTCCACTCGTGAACAAGACCCGGAGGTACTTGAACTCCTCCACTTGGGGTAGAATCTCATCCCCGACCCGGAGAGGGCACTCCACCCTCCCCCAGGTGAGGACCATGGATTCAGATTTGGAGGCGCTGATTCTCATCCCAGTCGCTTCACACTCGGCTGCGAACCGATCCAGTGAGAGCTGTTGGTCTCAGTCTGACGAAGCCAACAGGACCACATCATCTGCAAAAAGCAGCGACCCAATCCTGAGGTCACCAAACCGGAACCCCTCAACACCCTGGCTGCGCCTAGAAATTCTGTCCATAAAAGCAATGAACAGAACCAGTGACAAAGGGCAGCCCTGGCGGAGTCCAACCCTCACTGGAAACGGTTTTGATTTACTGCCAGAAATGCGGACCAGGCTCTGGCACCGGCCATACAGAGAACAAACAGCCCTCATCAGGGTGTCCACTACCCCATACTCCCGGAGCACTCCCCACAGGACCATATGAGGGACACGGTTGAATGCCTTTTCCAGGTCCACAAAACACATGTAGACTGGTTGGGCAAACTCCCATGCACCCTCGAGGACCCTATGGACGGTATAGAGCTGGTCTATAGTTCCACGGCCAGGACGAAAACTACATTGCTCCTCCAGAATCCAAGGTTCGACAATCCGGCAGACCCTCCTCTCCAGCATCCCTGAATAGACCTTCCCAGGGAGGCTGAGGAGTGTGATCACCCTGTCGTGGGGTGGTGGTCCCCCTTCTTGAAAAGCGGGACCACCACCCTAGTCTGCCAATCCAGTGGTACTGTCCCTGATGTCCACGCGATGTTGCAGAGTCGTGTTAGCCATGACAGCCCCACAACATCCAGGGCCTTGAGGAGTGCAAGAGCCTGGGAGCAATAAGTACTGCTACCCCTGCCCGGCGCCTCTCGCCATCGGCAACTCTAGAGTGGAAGAGAGTCCAGAGCTACTGAAATAGGCAGCTTTTTTTCATACAGCGCCATGGCAACCAAATGGTATATCCAGTAAGGGTTGCTGCCAGGGATTTCGGGCCCCATGAAAGGAAACTGTATTTTAATGATATTTTTGACTATCATTCCAATATTTGTGAAAAGAACAACTTGACAGTTACTTTGTAGGGGTAGGACTGAAAATACAATAAAATTCATTTAGATTCACTTATTTGCTGCAAGACTGATACTCTATATTCTAAAAACTCATCTCTTCCTTTAAATATCTGAACATAAAATTCTGTCAGAATAATTACCTAAAAATACAAAATTTAAATACAAAGTAACCTCTTCCATTAAAATGAAATGCAATTATAATCTGTGGAGAAAACACCATAAAAAACAAAATGGCTAATTACCTTTCATGATTTATTGTAATTTGAACATTATCATGTATAGAACAAGATGCAACAGGTAAACAATAAAAATGAAATTAAAAATAACAATAACAACAACAACAACAGCAATAATATAATAATAATAATAATAATAATAACACACTGGTAGGCCTATTCAGGGTTGCTTGAGAAATTAGATGATTTAGGCAGCTGCTGGCACCAAAAACGTGTGAAAAGGGTGCTGCAGACTTTGGGCCTGATCTACTAAAATAACAGGTGCTAAATTGTGTGTGCAACCTAAAAAATTGCACGTGCTATTAGTTGGCGTGTTGCGGGTGATCTACTATCACTGCGTAAGCAATTGATAACAGGCGCAAAAGTGATGTGGACCGCCCCCTTTTAAGGAGGATTTTTCGTGTGCAACCGGTTGTCACCATGGAGAGTTTAGGAGAGCAGAGTGGCTGCAAATGAAAAATGAAGTTTGAAGCCATGGAGTTCGAGGCAAATGAACACACTTGCAGTAACCCGTTTTGCTGTCTGTTATTTTGATGGACAAGGTTGTTTTCCCTCATGCCATATTTGTATCCGTTATTTTAAATTTTCCTTTTCTGATTATAATCAAACATAATCTAAATAACAGGATTCACATAGTTACACAGCTTCATCATCAATAACCTCTCATGTGAAGAGCAGTCTTACATTTACACACACACAGACCGTGCGGGTACTCTTGCCCTTTTTCGCACTGACTGCGTCAGACTCTCCACGCACTGACAGCCTCTAAACTCACTGTCAGTGCGCAGAGAGTGTGATGTAGTCAGCTCTGAGGGACAAACGGAGTGATGAAGTTTTTTTTTTTTTTTTTTAACGTAGGTTAAATTACCTCCCCCACGATGTATTAAGAGTGCAAAACAGATAGGGTTTACTTTAATTGTGCGTCTGCATAAGTATGACGGCACACTGAATTTTCCCTCTTTTTCCAGTCCTTCATAATGATAGACAGCCTCCATATCTTTCTGTAATTCATCAAAAAATTCAGTCAGTGATGGAAAGTATTCTGTTAATGCGACTCCTGTCCAAAATGACTGCAGCCCTCTGTGTGTAACTCTGTGCCTTTTTTGCACCTGCTTTTTGAATGTGCTAAATTTGAATGTGCTAATAACACTGCAGTCAGTTGATAAATCACATTGCGGGTGCTAAATGATTACATTTGCATCTCCTCCTGCCAGTATTTTGCACTTTCTGATTATCTGCATGTATTCTGCATATTCATGAAGGCAAACACGCTAAATGGTCTGCGCGTGCTATTTTGCTCATTTGACAGACGCAATCCTCGGTGCACCCTGTTAGTAGATCAGCTTTGTGCACGCTATCAAGTTTGCACGTGTTTTTATACATGCAAACCTTTAGTAGATTGGGCCCTTTGTCTTGTGTGTGGAAGTGCTTTTTCACATGGAGGAGGCATGATCAACACACTAAAGGGCATATAAAACCTAATCATAAAAACATTTTGATCTAGGGTTAATCAAAAGGCTGTTACAATACAACTGCCACCTAACCACAGGCCGGTTTAGTGCTTTAAAACTTTTCAAGTCATGTTTAATTCAAGATTTTCTTTTGCTCATTTTTCAGAAATCTTCAAAAGCGTGAACCATTCAGAGGTTCCATCAAGTCCTTTTCACTGAAAACAGGACCACTGGTTGAGAAGTACAAAGAGGTGACTGGGATGAAACTGCGACTGCATTATCTTGAGACAGAGGTAAAGATGAGTACAGAGCAATCTTATTTTACTCTTGTGCAGCAGGTTCTCAGGACAAGGGGTCAAACAAAGGGGAGAGAGTATCAAGATCATTAATAAGATGTGCAAAAAGACATAACATGAAAGACAAAAGTCAGTATTTCTTAAAAAGGTTTTTGAGCCAATGACATCTAAGTGTAGCAAAAAAGTAAGGAATTTAGTGTTCGGTAGCCCCAATGGGCTTAACTGCAGCAACTTTCCATGGCAAGGCAGCACATCTACATGCAGTAGCTGGTGGCTTCCTCAACTTCAGCACCAACATCAAAAAAGGAAGTACAATGATTTTATTAAGTGCAGTGGACCTTGAGACAATCTCTGCTCTTGGCATCTCTGGATCTGACAATCAAAACATCCAGACCAGACGTCATCGCAAGCGTTTTGGTCGACCCATCAGCAGTCACCCGGCAAAACAGTCAGATGCTGTTATCATTGTTGCCTGGGATTTTAATCAAATGGATATCAGAACTGTTTTGGCTATTTTACCAGCATGTCCACATCTCCACCAGAGGAAACAACACACTGGATCATGTCCACGCCAATGTTCCTGGCAGCTACAGAGCCCTCCCTCATCCTAATTTTGGCCAGCCAGACCACATCTCCCTACTTTACTTACACCCAGCTGACAAAAAGGGTCAAACCAGCTGTAAAAACAGTTAAAGTGTGGACAGATGAGCTACAGCAGTTCTACAGGCCTGTTTTGAATGCACAGACTGGTAAATGTTCAGAGATGCCGCTACCCTTTGTATCGGAGCGTCGGTGGCGCAGCTGGATAGTGCGCTTGGTCAGTGATCGGGAGGTTGCAGATTCAAGCCGAGCTCCGGGCGACACATGGCGATGTGTTCTTGGGCAAGACACTTAACCCCAAGTTGCTCCCACTGCTGTGTCAGTGGCGTGTAAATGGGCATGAAAGGGCGTGAAAGTGTTAGCTGATACTGATGGATAACTAACATAGAAACTCTGTACCATCAGTGAGTGAATGTGAGAGCGAATGGGTGTGAATGGGTAAGTGTGACCTGTGGTGTAAAGCAGCTTTGAGTAGTCAAAGACTAGAAAAGCGCTATACAAGCACAAGTCCATTTACCATTTACCGTTTACCCTGGAAAACCATATCAACCTCGAAGAATACACATCATCAGTGACATCATACATCAGCAAGTGTGCTGATGATGTGGTCAAAATAAAGACAGTTAAGTCATTCCCTAATGAGAAAACCTCAATGAATGGAGAGGTAAGAGCTCTATCTACAGCCAAAAAATCTGCCTTTAAGACATGTGACAAAAAAAGCTTACAACACTGCCAGAGCAAAACTGAAAGCTGTCATCAAGGAGGCAAAGCAAAGGCATCAGCAGAGACTGAAGAGGGACCTCGACACCAACAACAGCAAAGACATGTGGCAGGTGGTCAGAAGTGTTGCAGGCTACAAAAACATGTGCGAGGCCACATTGCCAGCTGAGCTGAACACATTTTATGCTCGCTTTTACCTCCTCAACACAGAGTCACCTGTAAAGTCTACTCCACCTCCAGAGGACTTGCCACTGTCAGTCTCCACAGCGGATGTGAGGAAAGTCCTGCTGAAAGTGAATATAAATAAAGTTGCTGTGCCTGATAACATCTGGCCATTTACTTAAAACATGTGCCAATCCGCTACTAGATGTCATTACTGACATTTTTAACATATCACTATCACAGGAAAGTATTCCCATCTGTTTAAAGATAGCCTCCATCATCCCTGTGCCTAAAAGTCTGCAGCATCTAATCCAAATGACTATGGCCCTGTGGCACTCACTCTCAAGAGAAACTGGTTCTCC
Source organism: Cetoscarus ocellatus (assembly GCA_037902135.1). Classification (NCBI taxonomy): domain Eukaryota; kingdom Metazoa; phylum Chordata; class Actinopteri; order Labriformes; family Labridae; genus Cetoscarus; species Cetoscarus ocellatus. Next base: position 100,249 of record JBAMNC010002050.1, read on the forward strand.
AGCACATGAAGAACAACATACCTGCCAGTCTGGACCTCCACCAGTTTGCATTCAGAACCAACAGATCCACAGAGGATGCCATCTCCACTGCCTTTCACTCAGTTTTCACTCACCTTAAGAAAAGCAACTCCTTCATCAGAATGCTGTTTGTTGACTTCAGCTCAGCGTTAACACAATCTCCTTCATGAAGCTGACTGGAAAACTGAACACTGTGGGCATCAGTACCAGTCTCTGCAACTGGATACTGAACTTCTTCACAAACAGACCCCAGTCAGTTTGGATCGGCAGTCTCTCCTCCTCCACTCTAGTGCTCAACACAGGAACCACCCAGGGCTGTGTACTTAGTCCCCTCCTGTTCACGCCATACACCCACGACTGTAACCCCCAATATGGAGAGAACTGTATTGTGAAGTTTGTGGGTGACACCATCATCATTGGCTGGATTTCCAACAATGGTGAGACTTGATATCGGAAAGAAATCAACCATCTTGCAGAATGGTACACAGAAACCAACTTACTGCTCAATGTCAGTAAAACCAAAGACCTGATAGTTGATTATAAAGGGGACAAAGACAAACAACCCTCTCTCCATCAGTGGAGCTGAGGTGGAGCAAGCGGGCAGTTTTAAGTTCCTGGGAATCAACATAACAGAGAACCTGTCAAGGACTTCACATTTCTCTGCCCTGGCTAAAAAAGCTGAGAAATGGCTGTATTTCTTAAGGAAACTCAAGAAAGCAAAATTCCCACGCCAAGTTCTAGTCAACTTTTACGAAGGAATGACTGAAAGCATCCTGACTGGAAACATCATTAGCTGGCATGGGATGTGCACAGCCCAGGACAGGAGGACTCTGCAAAGAGTGATAAAAACTGCCCAAAGTATCACCGGTACCCACCTACTGGGCATTGATGGTTTTGGGAAGGTAAGGTGCCTATGCAGTACCCAGAGGATACTGGAGGACAACACACAACCCAGCCACAGCCTGTTCACCCTGCTGCCATCAGACAAAAGGTACAGAAGTCTCTGCTGCCGTACCACCAGACTGCAGAACAGCTTCTTTCCGCAGGCTGTGAGATGCACCATCTGCACACCTCCATGTCTGATGGTTTTGTATTTGTTTTTGATTTTTGTCTTTGTCTTGGAGTCACAATTCAATTTTACTGTGCAACCTGTTGCACAATGACAAACAAATTTTCTTGTATTCTGTAACTGACCATGAAACAATGGTATGACATCACACTGGTAAGTCTACTTGTGGGAGACCAGGGGTACAAACTATTTCAAGCAGCTACTGGCGCTGTAAATAGAGCGGGCCGGAGAAGTCCTGATACTGCTGACTATTTGTCTTGTGCACTATCATGCAAAGGAGGTCTGTTAAACACTAAAGGGGCATATAAAACTGTAAAAGCATAACGTGTCTCTGTAATGTCTGTAAATCAAAGCAACATTAAATAATGTTAATGGGGTGCTGGTTTAGCAGAGTGGTAAGTGACCAGACACAACATCATAAACACAATGAGTGTTTATCATAGTAAAGTGGTCCACAACCTCTTTAATGCCACAGACCTGTTTTACGTAAGACAATTAATACAATCCCAGAGCCCTCCAACTGGGGGGCTAAAAGCCAGCTCTGACACAAACAGCCAAATTCAGTGCACTAATTTTGTAGAAATAAAGTCATGCTGTGCATCAAATTAAACAGGAAAAACGCTGCTCCATGCCCATATAAGCCATCTTTACACAAACCAAACACAACTCCAACACCAAGCAAATTAATTATCAAATATCAAAATATGGGCGGCATAGTGGCGCAGCAGGTAGTGCACATGCCTCACAGCAAGAAGGTTGCCGGTTCGATGACCAGGTCGAGCAGGACCTTTCTGTGTGAAGTTTGCATGTTCTTCCCGTGCATTTGCGAGTTCTCTCCAAGCACTCCGGCTTCCTCCCAAAGACCAAAAACATGCTCATTAGGTTAATTGGTCACTCTAAACTGCCCTTAGGTATGAGTGTGAGCATGAATGTTTGTCCATCTTTATATGTTGCCCTGTGATTGGCTGGCGACGGGTACAAGGTGTACCCCGCCTTTCGCCCAATGACAGCCCCCCCACAACCCCGAAAGGGATAGTCGGTATAGAAAATGAATTAATGAATGAATATCAAAATATGCGTAGCAACCCCTATGCAACACATCGCTACATTTCCACTACTAGCTTTCTGCTACATGAAGCTACATACACAAGCAAGGTATCTGCTGAATGCTGAGACCCAGACCTTTCCGTCAATACCAACTGCTCCCCTCAGGAAACTCAGAAAACTCAGGAAACCGGCAGCCAAAGAAGACAACAGTAAGCAATCACTTGCGTACAGCTGTTATGTGATGAAGCATTGGATTTGAGAGCAACAACCGCTCGATTCTTTCAATACAAGGCATCCATGTTTGTTTGGGGCATTAAGAATTACATTTCCAAAGCTATTTCCGTATCCGGAGGGCTTTTGTCAGGAGTAGGGCTAAGTGCAGCAGTGTTCGATGGGATCACAGTCCATTTCCTCACCTGTAGTTGGCCAATGGTGTCTTTGATGCGGATTTGGGAACTCCTCCTCAATTCTATTGGCTCTATTGGGTCAATGGAGGTGTCAATCATCCAAATCGACCAATCCACTGCCGAGACCCAGACCTGCATATCATACAGTCAATGTGAGCAGTGAGTTTCAATGGAGATTTCAGACCTCAATAATCACAGGTTTTTTACTTATTAGGTGGCATTTTTGAGTAAAAAATATCAGGACAACAATCCACAAGGGGCTATTCTGTGGAGGAAGTGCTACATATGCATATGATTACATATGATTACATTTTCAAATTTTGCTATTATTTCACTTTGCCTGACCAGTCTGTACTGAAACCTCTCTAATTTTGCTCTGCTTTACTTTATCAGAATTAACCTTGGCAGAAGTAATGTTCACATATTTTGTTATTCATTTTTAGACATCTAAAGCTGCAACTGCATCATTACAAAGGGATATTTACTTTAAAAGTGTAATTTTTTAAGTCAAAAATGAAATCTTTGATTTTTGCTGTGTTCCATCCTTATTTACTCTGACCCAGTAACATATACACTGATAATTACACATCTGAACAAATCTCACAAATGTTCCTTTTATTATGACACCAAAATTATTCAAGTAGACCTTGTTGTTGCAGAGATATACTCTTCTCTTTAATTGGATGTAATTTCGAGCAGAAATTACTGTAAAGATGGCATCATTTCAAGAATGCCTGTCCACATGAAAAGACTGAAAATATCGTAGTATATATGCCTGTCTTATAAGTGTTGCTGTAATGCTGTGGCAAACAGACACCAAAACCAGAGAGGACATGGAGCATGAGCTTACATCATGTGAAATGTCAACAAACACTGGCATATGTCGGTCTACACATGACCTCTTGTTGCTCAGGGTGGTCATAATGGAGTAAAAGACTTTGCTGTCAAAGCCATAACAAGCTCTGAAGCTTCTGCAGCACAAACGCAATACTGTGTTGCACCATTGTTTTTGTTGCTGTCTGGGTTTGTGCATGTGGTTTAAGGGAGAGATGGGGCTGTGGCATCATTGTTTCTGAAGCTATCCGTATTTTGCTGTACACACATAAATGCAAGGCCAGCCAGATTTTTTCAGCCTGGGACCTGTTTTCAAACTTGATTGTTTTCAGTCCCCTGAAATGCTCTATCAGTGTGGATGAAATGCCTATACGATTAAAAACTTGTGTGGATAACTGAACTCGTCTCCATGTGGACAGCCCTCAAGTCTTAGACTGTTTGTCACCAAGGGGTGGGGTGGGGGGGTGGGGGGGGACAATCACACATCTTGTGTATAATAAAACTCATCAAAATGCAGGATCAGAGGGAGTCATAGGCTTGTCTCTAAAATTAAAAAAGAGACATTCATGAGGACTTCTTCTGTTTTCGTTAGCTGTTTCGCAATGACATTTAGGAATGCAGCTGACAGTCACCAGATGACAAGGTAACTAATTAAACCAGAACACCTGAGCCTGGAGTGAAGTGCTCTAAAATAGCTTTATTATAGTTTTATTTTTTCCACAATGTTTATTTCATGTATTAATAAAAGAAAGCTTTTCAATACAAACAAGCAAAATGCCAAAATAATAAATGATAAGGAAAAAGAAAGAAAAATAGTCTTATATGATCTTCCCTTTTTTTTTTTTTTTACAAGACACTAATTAACTAAGTACTTAATCAATCGCAAAAACTTTGAAACAAATCACTGCAGGCCAAGGAAGCCCTCACTTTCGTCTATAAGATACATGGACCCCCCACCCCCCACCCCCCTCCACCACCACAACCCCCAATGCTTTGGGCTGTGTTTTGATTCTAACTTGCAGTGAGTTTCTGCTCTTGCCGTTGTTTTCCTCTTATTGAACTGCATCGAGCCATTGTAGGCTGTTTGCCCTCGTTTCACCCTACAATTCAGCCAATATGAACATTAAGGAAAAAAATCTCTAAACTACCCCTGTGTTGCTCTGTGTCTCCCATCTGTGTGCCAGTAAATGTAACGATGCATAAAAAGATGTACAGTGCAGGATGCTCACAGTGCAGGATTATTAATCCCATTGTGTGTCTTGTGGACTCATGTGCTCAGATTAAGTGGGCATAAAGACACTGATATGATATCATAGGTTTACAGTCAGAAAGGTCTTACAAACAGATTTTTTTTTAATGTTTTATTAGGAAGAACAACTGAAGGTGAAGCTCAACAAGACCATCCGTGAACGTAAGAAATTAATTTACAAAAGCCTGGTGACAGCAATTGAGGAAAACATGACACCTTGCTATGATGGTAAGATAGAACATTAAACCTTAAACATGAACATTCTTACATGACAGAGAAATGTTACTGACTCCATCTTTCTATTTTATTGTAGAAGCAAAACAATGTGAAGGAGACGGTATGTTGATAAAAATGAAGACCATAATCCAGGAGCACTTCCAAAAGCAGAAAGATGACATCTTTGAGGAGGCTAAAGATAGAATGATGTTGATGCTGCGAGTCTTGATGGTTTGTCATATTTCATATTTAGATGAGGCACTCAGACCACACTGAGAGCCACTTTCTGAACGGCCTCAGAGATTCACAACCAAATATAATTTAAGTAGAGTTTAGAAAACATACAGTGTTATGTGAATGTAAAACATTTGTCTCATATTTCATTTTTGATTTAGGACGACATCAAGAAGACACTGGAGGCATGAAGAAGGCTATCGAGCACTCACTCAAAACAAATTTTAAACCCCTAGGTTAGCTGAATGACTAAAAATTACATTTGCTTCTGACTTAAATTTTCTTCCTGAAGTTACCCAAACTCAAGAAATATCAACACTTTGGTGATTTTTTTCCAGCTGCTCTACTGAGCTCTTTGGCATCCAAACTCATACACACTGAGTTGGTCCAATTAGATATGAGAACCTTGTCAGCTTTTGACTGGTGTCAGAGTGAACTCACTCATCCTGGACAACTGTGTGCATGAACCTGATATGTAAACAGGCAGTTTACCTCATGCTGATGTTTTCTCATAAGACCAGACGCTCTTATTTGCAGTCTGCCTGAGCTTTCTTTTGTAGACATCTAAATGTTAAGTGCTGGGGCATACAGCGCAGGTGTCTTTCCTATTTCAACTAAGGTGTCAGTCTGGTGTTACACTCTACCAACAATTGGAGGGTTTTGAGCTCAGCTTCGGCTGTCACAGGTCAATTCGTCCTTGGGCAAGACACTTAATCCCAAGGTGCTCCCACTGCTGTGAAATGGGTATGAAAGGGCGAGGATGTGTTGGCAAATGCTGATGGAAAACTTACATCGAAACTTGAATCATCAGTGAGTGAACGGATGTGACCTTAAAGTAGTTACAATGACCAGAAAAGTGCTGACAACACTAAAGCCATTTACCATCCAACTTGACTCTAGGACTGGGACATGGCCACAGAATTACATCTTGGTTATTTGTAGGAAATTTACAATATAGATACTCCTTTGACTCTCTGCACTCTGAGGTATTTCTGAGCGCTTTATCATCTAGAGCCAACTTCCTGTTGTGCTTTAGGGTCTCAGTTGTGTCATCCTTGATCATGGCTTTTAACACTCAGTAATCCACGGCCTACTCCTTCACACTCTGTGTTAAACCTCAGGACACTTCACTTGGGGTGTGACCCTTTATGCATGTGAGGAGTTTCCTCGTCTTGACATCAGGGCTTCAAACTGCTCCTCAGAATCAGTCGGTTTTTAAAATTAAAAAAAAAAAAAAAAAAGAAACCGTTCCCTGAAAATTGTACATATCTTCTCTTTAAAGAAGCCCTAAGCAACACAAAACCTTCCAGTTCAGAACAACATCCAAATTTTAGAGTGATGCAGCATCCCTCATCTGTGCCACATGAAGCTGCAGCTGCAGTTTTCTAGATTCTGCCTCTCAAACTTTTGTCTTTGTTTTTAGACGTCAGTCAGGAGCTGGACACAGTGACTGAGTACTATAATCAACTGAAGGAAAAACAAACATCACTGTTTAGGTAAGGCTTTAGTCTGAATGTCAAAATAAGGCCCTCCGTGTTAAACAGCAGTTGAAATTGCTCACAGTTCTGTTTTTCACAGATGCTCAGAGGGAGCTGGCCCATCAAATGTTTAGGTACGTTTAATTAAGGAAAGATTACTGACAGAAAATAAAAAGCTCATATTGAAGGTAATGGGAGGCTCATTACCTCCGCCAAGGAGGTTATGTTTTCACCAGGGTCTGTCTGTTTGTTTGTTAGCAAGATTGTGCAAAAACTACTGGATGGATTTACATGCAAATTTTACCAGAGGTGTGGTTTGGTCCAAGGAAGAAGCCAATACATTCTGGTGCTGATCCGATGTAGATTGGTGTCACAGAAAAAAACATTTAAGTTTATAACAGCATATCCATTCATTTACAACATTAAGGGAATTGTAGTTAATTTGCAAACTGGCGTCTAGTTTTTCAAGCCTGTGTCATGACATTTCCCAGCTTCTCTTGTAATGCCAGGGGAGGATTTCTCCACACCGCCCCGTCTGTACTCACAACTACTAGTAACATTACTGTGAGCCCATTGACATTATAGAAGTGAACGCAGCAGCCCTGCTCGCCCGCTGTCCCACCAGACGTGCCTGTTACACTCGAAACAAGGCTGCTGATAATGTCGATACGTAAATAGTACGTCATAGCAGAAGTCTGCGTGTGTGTGAGTGTAAAAACCTAACCCCCAAACTCCACATAGAACGAACACACTGTGCACCGAAGCACTGTGGTTTTGCTCCGACTGACAGGGTGGTGACATCGCCCACTGGAAGCACAGCAGCGCGCATAACACCAACATCTGTACAAGCAGCAGCAAATTGGTTCAGTCAACAAGCTACAAGACCCACTACTGACTAGGTCACTCTATTGGATGATATTTATGTCAACAATACTCACACTTCTTGCAGATTGATATTTTTCATTCCATAATGTGAGTATAAAATAAATATAGGACTATAATATGGGATGGAAATCACAATTTATGGGTGGAACTGAGCTTCTTGTCGGAGGTCTGCTTTTTTAGTTCATTATTACAACCTTGCTGTTTAACTCTCCTGTGACTGTTTCAGATGTGCCGAATGAAGTGAAGCAGCTGAGGCCTGTTTGACCCTCTGAGTGTCTGATAGGAACAATGACCAGGAAACATGGGGGGTGGGGGTGGGGTGGTTTCTTCTTTATTTTTCTATAGACATCATTATATTTAACCATTCTGCATTCATTTATTCTTTAATGTGTTAACTGTCTCTGCTTTTATTTTTACAGGCTAACTTGGGGATGATTTAGATGAACTCACTGTTTCACTGATTCTGACTGTTGTCTCATTACACTTTGAATCTAGAAACTGTTGTGTTTTTCTTTGAGCTGTTTTTGCCTTTCTTTATAGGAATGATCTTGATTTATTTGTCATGATTATGGACAAAAGTTGTGTTCATTGTGAATTTTTTTTTTAGTAAATCTTTGTGATGATGTTGTTAACCTTAACAAAGCAGCTGGGTTCATGGCTCTTCATTCCAATCCTCAAGCAGATCATCCCAGTAATTGATACTGGTGGAAACAAACAAGGAAACGCTTTATTTTTCGGAAGGCCTGATTATTTTTGATGATGTTCTTTACTGGAAATGTAGATTCTAGTTTGATTTATGTTTCAAAATGACTAAATAAGACCTTTGGAGCCATAAAGTCACACCTATACAACATTTAATGTCCTGATCGGTAGGATGAAGTCGTATACTGACTTTAACTCTGTATCTGTGTGATTTAGCATTGATCCAAAATTGGATTCGTATTTCCAGGCTTTCTCTGAGCGTACTGTCTTAGCATCCATTAAATGGTTATGTTCTTCCATTTATTTTTAATGTGACACCTGTGGTGGTTGGATACTTTCATTTTTTGAAAAATATGCAAAATTATCATCAATAGTTCAACAGACGACAGTCATGTTAATGTAATTATCTCATCAGTTTGTGGTAAAAGTGATGGACTTAACCATTTTTTAAACTGTTTATTGTCAAATCAGCTGTTATACTGGGACTTCTCCTGATTTGATTTTGGCTGTGAGTATGAAAACAATCTGTTGTCTTCAGTTATTGTCATTTAAGATATTGATGTTAAATTTTATGAAGCATTTGCTGAGATCTCATGTCTTAATTTTTTCTTTAAAGTAAAAACTAGAGGACAGAGAAAGAAGTGGGGATCATGTTCATTACCTGACTGCGTATACACTCAGTCATGTGATACCATTTGTTGTAGCTTCACAGCTTCTTCTTTATAATCAACCTGTTGTTATGGCTCCAAGTGTTTCGGTAACATCAGCTGATGATCTGTACTGTCCCACGTGAACATCAGAGAATAACAACAAACCTTTGAGCTGAATTAAAGAATTTAGCAGCTTACTTCTGTTGAAAGAACTGAAAATATAAGCAGTTATTGAGTTTGTTTTGTTTTCTCTGTGCTATTCCTTTGACCTATTCATACTTTATTAATTTATTCTGTTTGTATCAGTGATGTTTGAGCTCATATGTGAACTTTTGAGACCTTAAACTTGGAGTGAAGATGTTGTAGTTCATCACTTGTTAAGTTGAAAATGCCGGAAGTGTCAGTTGGCTTTGCTAAATACAGGTGTTGTGGTTTTTCTAAGCATTAAGCATGTTTACAAGAGCATGCACAGTCCCTCAGAGGTTTTGCTAAGGTTTTCACTGGGGGGAGAGGCGCCATCTTTAATTTTTGAACCTGGTTAGAGTATAAAAAGCAAATACAGCCTGAGGGGTTCTTGTAATTTTTAACAATGCCTCACGTCACTTTTACATCTAGAAAAGTCATTTAGGTCTGAGCCTCTCTCTCCTAAAACTTTTGAAAGATCTGAGACTTCACCTCACAGAGACATGATTATGATGGGGTTTTTTTACTTTTTATACTTTTTATTCTTCTTTCTTTCTCTTGATTTTATATTACAGTTTTTGGTCTGATTTTAAATTCAATGTCATAACCAAGGTTTGTTACGTTTTTGACCTTTTCAATAAATTCTTTAAACTTTTGGAGAGACTTTTGAGTGAATTTTGTCTTTAAACTTTTAGGTACTTTTACAGGAAGTTACTTAATTCTTCTCTCAAAGACACTCCACACGACTTCAGAGGACTCTCCAGACAACACAGCGAGGCCGCTGAGCAGGAAAGATCAACTCCACACCACAGTTTACATCACTGACTGACCCATTAGGGATCACTTCACATCTCACAGCATTTCAGAGCATCTCAGTGAAGAAGGTCGGCAGTTTGTTCTCCTCCTGGAGTCAGGCTTCAACTTTTCTGAATTCAGAAGTCAGTCTAACATAAAAAATGAGCATGTATTAATTCACAGGGGCTATATATATATGTGTATGTTCATTATACTTATTCACCTTGTAGCTGACATCCATTATTTCATTCAGAGTCTGTCAAGGGTCAGATCTGAGCGTCCCTTCCCACTGAAAGTTGTTTACAGTCTGTGCTCTTTGACACTCGGTGACTGACTGACACCATGTGCTCTCCCTCTATATGAGAAGTTTGTCTTATTCAAACAGTCCATCTGCTCTGTCAGGATATGCTTGTGTAACATAATTAAAACTTCCTGATTTTGAATGTTTCATGTTTGTGTTCTTTATTTCAGACCAAACAGATCAAGAAATCAATGCTGTAAATTATGCATCTCATTATGCAATTATGCTTATAAACCCCTTCATTAATGGTTTGATTGTTTCACCTCTTGCTGTCCTCAAGCAAAGGACGTGATGTGAATCTGACTTCAGGAATGTTGGAGGGAAAACTCAAGTCAAAAGTGAATGGACTTCTGCCTCACAGGAAAATCAACGTTGTTTTAAGGAGATCATAATCACTAAGTTATTGTTTAATACGAGGATCTTGTGACCAACTTAATCTGATCACAAGTACTGAACCTGCAGATTGTGCATGTCTTGTTTCTTGCTCTCATTATATGAGGCATTTAAGTGCGAAGAAAATCTGAAGAAGGAAGAAGCTGCATGTGTTTTTGCAAAGTGAATATAATTGTGCATAAGTGGACTATGTGTGTGCTTTTCTCCCTGGATTATCTCTCCTAACTTTTCTGAAAAGTTGGCAGCCCTGGTGTTTGCAGCGTTTCAGCTCTTTCAATTCCAGCGAAAATACCAGTGAAACGAAACTTAGAGGCTGATCTGTGAATGTACGGGAAAATGCAGAGTTTCCTGGAATCAGGAAGTTACAACAGAAAATCACAGCAGTGAACACGCCCTGTGGTAGATAACTGAAGTATAAGTCATGCTGCTCCTCTCCTGGAGTGTGTTTGACTCTGGGAGTGTAAAGTAAGACTGAAAGATATTATTTTCCACACAAATCAACATTGCTGTCACACATATGTATTTTCTTATGTTTTTAATGTAACAGATTTGTCTGACAATAACTCCAGTTGGACCTTTGGTCAGCTGAATTGTGTTTTCATCTGTTTCCTTGTATTACCTGAGACATGGATCTATTCTGGAAGTAATTTTTTAAGGTCATTTCTTAATTTTATCTGGCTGTGGGTTGCACGTAGAGAGCAGGACAAGGCGCATGTTCCCCAAACACTCAAAGAAACAGATGAAAACCCACAGAGCCCTCACCATTTACACCTCTGAGACTTCCTCTAGCATTGAAGGAAAATATGGGGGTAGTGTTAACCCCCCCCCCAATCTGTGTCCACATTCAGAGACAAGGTGAGACTTCACAGGAGTGTAAATATGTCTTCAGACTGCAGCTTGACAGCAGTCATGTTATGACTACTTTCAGGATTGTTACCACTTTATGAAACTTCTTTGGCATTAATGCCCTTTAGTGGTGGACACAAAGTAGTCTAGTCTGGCTGAATATTAATCTGAATTTAGGCAGTTTTTTTCCCATTGTATTTGTGTTCTGTTGCCAATATGTTCTGTATATCTGCAGAATGTTCAGTTTTCATTGACATCCCACAGGTTGTTGCAGCATTAATAATCCAAACTGACAGAGACAAACCAGAATCAGAGGCTACTTTTAGGGGATTTATTGCATGATTTACAGTCTTCATTTCTTGATCTGTTTGGACTAAAATAAAGAACACAAACTTGAAACATTCAAAATCAGGAAGTTTTAATTATGTTACTCAATCATATCCTGACAGAACAGAGCTGTATGAATAAGACAAACTTCTCATATAGAGGGAGAGCACATGGCGTCAGTCAGAGTGAGTGAAATGTCAGCCACTGAGTGACAAAGAGCACAGACTGTAAACAGCTTTCAGTGGGAAGGGACGCTCAGATCCGACCCTTCACAGGCTCTGAATTAAATAACTGATGTCAGCTACAAGGTGAATAAGTATATATAAATATGTATGCATATATAAATATGTATGTATATATAAATATGTATATATATATGTGTGTGTGTATATATATATATATATATATATATATATATATATATATATATATATACACATATATCTACATCTATATATGTATATATATATGTGTATATATATATATATATATATATATATATATATATACATATATATATATATATACATATATATATATATATACATATATATATATATATATATATATATACACACACACACATAAAGACACATGTTCAGAATGATGGACAGTCCCCTTAAACTTCAGAAAGATTCATACAACAAACAAAGAACAATGCAGGAAGGTTAATAGATGTGTCTCACTGTGTTATTATCCTCCGACTTATAACATAAAACAGGGAAGAGCAACTGAGACCCCCTCCTCAGTTACTGTGACCCATCAGTTCAACTTAACACATCAATGAATAGTGTGAAGAAAACATCACAAAATAAATGCAGCTCAGATTAACTCTGATTATGTTTAATTTCATCTTTCATTTCCTGAATGTTGATGTAGCATATTTAGTCTAAAGCTATATCTGTGCTTCTTGTCTTGAATTACTTGTAGTTCTAACAGTCTAATTAAGAATATCCTAAAATTCTTGACCCTCTGGCTGTGGGAATATTTTGAAAGTGGCTCTCAGTGTGGTCTGAGTGCCTCATCTAAATATGAAATACGACAAACCTTCAGTTTTCGCAGCTTTGACATCATTTTATCTTTAGCCTCCTCAAAGATCACATTCTTCTGGGCCTCAAAGTGGTCTTGGATTATGGTCTTCATGTTTTCCAATGAAACTTTTCCTGAGCACTGTTTTGCTTCTACAGTAAAATAGAAGATGAAGGTAATTACATTTCTCTGTCATGCAGGAATTCTCATGTTTAAGGTCTAATGTGCCATCAGCATTTATCTTACTGTCATAGCATGGTGTCATGTTTTCTTCAGTTGCTGTCACCAGGCTGTTGTTGATTTCCTTCTTACGTTCACGGATGGTCATGTTGAGTTTAATCTCCATTTGCTCTTCCTATTAGAATAAAAAAAAGAAATCAATTCTTTGTCTCAAGTTAGTCCACAGCTTATTTTTTGTCTCTGCTTTAGCAGAACATTCTGAAAAGATGCACAGGGAGGTGGAAAGACTGTCTGCAATTACAAACATGAAAAAATGTACAATAATAATGATGAAAATAACAATCAAGTGACCATGAAAACCAACCAAAATCATAGGGCACAGTAATATTTACCTTAAAATCATATCAGTGTCAATTGAACAGTCTGGAACTCTTGCGGGGTACAGACTTAACTGGGCCAAGAGTGATCTCATGCCAATTCAATATATGGATCATACATGGCTCCATCAGGTCCCATTCAAAATAACATAGGACAGGTTTTACTTACTTAGGAATTATGGTTACAAACAATGCAGGGCATTATTTAAGACTAACATTGATCCTGTGAATATTATTTTGATAAACATTAAAATAATATTCAGTTTTGGGGGACTCTCCCAATTTCTTTAATAGGAAGAACAAATGTGATTAAAATGATCTTTCTCACAGTTATTATACCTCTTCGAGAACATTCCTTTTTTCATCCCTAAAACGTTCTTTAAACAATTAGGCTCCATTATTCTTTCTTTCGTGTGGGACAATAAAACCCAAAAAATAGGTAAAACTCAACTTTGTAAACCCAAGAAAAGTGGAGGGCTGGTTTTGCTCAACTTTTTGTTGTTCTACTATTAGGCTGCCAATACTTGCTCTATTATCTATTTGCCGGATGATACAACAGTGCTTTCTAGTGGGTTGGAGATGGAAAGAGAGGATTGCCTTCCTTTTATGATTGAGGCAGTTATCTTGTAACCCGTTCATTTAGGTAAGTCATACTACTCATGTGACCCCATTATTCATGATACTCTACGAATTAGGAAGCAAATCGAATCGAATAGAATAGAATAGAATAAACCTTTATTCGTCCCACACGGGGAAATTTGCAATGTTACAGCAGCAAAGGGGACAGCGTTGATAAAGAATAAGTATAAAAATTGTATGAAAATTGCATGAAAATAGCAGCACTATCACCAAACATTTTAAGCTTAAGGCAATATCCTTCTCTCTAACCATAGCAACAAATCCTTTATTTGCTCCCTCAAACTTAGATGGGGCTTTCTTGACATGGAGAGAAATGGGAATTAATAATGTGTGAGGTTTGTATTTAGAAGGCGTATTGCATCTTTCCAAAAACTTAGGGACAAGTACTCTTTGCCTTAAGATTTCTTTAGATATCTGTAGGTGAGGAGCTATGTGAGATTACATCTCCCTAACTTTGAACAACAAGACCTGGGAAAATGAATAATTGCTTAAAAAGTCTTGTAGCATCCAAGAACATGATCTCCTGCCTATACAATACATTTCAGGACACAGTCCCTGTAGATAGTGATACTTTTGAAGCAGATTGGGAGACAGAACTTGGGATAGAACTGTCAAAGGATACTTGGGGAAAATGTCTGGAAAATGTACATAGGTGCTCAATCAATGCTTGTCATTGTTTGATACAATTTAAAATATTGCATAGATTGCGTTATTCAAAATCCAAATTACTCAGGATCCAAATTACTCAGAAATCTCAACAAACTGTGATGAATGCAAGTTAACAGTCCCACTATCTCACAGTTATGCCTTGTGTCCAAGCTTGAAAAATTTCTGTATAGGGATCTTTACCATCTTTTCAAAATGCATGAGAGTTGAGATCAAACCAGATCCAGCATGGATCATTCCTGGAGTTTCAGAAGGCCTGAATAGTTTATAAACAGAAGGGCCTTCTATCTTACAGCCTTCTCACTGTTATTACTATTTTTTTTACATGTATAGCACTTTGTGCTGCATTTTTAATGTATGAAAAGTGCTTTATAAATAAAGTTTGATTTGATTTGATTTGATTAGGGTTGTAAATAAGTTTTTGTTGTCATTCCTTGTTCTTAAGGAATATGGCTTATGCTTAAAAGGCATTCCATTTCTATATTAGGCCTTTTGAATTTAGTTGACCATTGTAAATTAAGGTCAAATAAAATGAAGTGTTTGTTTGAAGCTGTGGGACCAATCTGTTCTTTAATAAACATATTTGAACAACAAAATTATATCAGTGTCTTTTTTTTCATATGTTAGTGATTATTTTGCTTTTGTTAACTGCAGTAATGCTGTTATATCACAATATATCCAAAATTAAAATAATATGGTGCATTAAATTTTTTTTCCAGAGCTACAACCCATTTTTACCCCTAAAAACAAGCCCAAGTTTTTACAATCATCTTCAGTCTGTGCAAACAAGATGATTACACAAGTCTCTGATTTCAGTTATAGTTTGTTGTATCTGTGATAAATTAAGTGACTCATTTATTGCCTGAATTTTGTTGAGCTGCTGTTGAAACACCCATCTTATCTGTGGAGGTCTTTTAATTTGGAGATCTTTTAGTATCCTGTTTAACACTGATTAATCAGTGACTGATGAAGTTAACAGGTGAACATACAGAGTGATTTGGCAGCAACATACAGTTTCAACAAACAGTCACACAGACTCAATACAGTACAAATAAGTGAGGAAAACAATAAAAGTCATCAATTAAAACAGTCACATTCAGAAAGTCTGTATTCCAGAGTTTCACTGCAAATTTAAAGATATTCAGAGACACCAAGTTTTGCAGCTTAAATTCAGTCTGCAGATTATTTCACGCAATAGGTGCACAGAGCCTAAAGGCCTTCTATCCCAATTCAGTTCGGACTCTGGGAACAACAAACTGTATAAAGCTCAGTGATCTCAGGTTATGTAATCCGTCCTTCAAGATTAATAAGGAGGGAAGATAGTCGGGAATTTTGCCAAGAATGGCTTTGTAGGTGAACACGTACCAGTGTCCAAGCCGACGTGTACTTAAAGAAGTTCACTTTAGAGTATAAAGTACAGTGATGAGTCAGAAATCCACAGTTTGTGATAAATCTCAGAGCTCCATGGTACACACTGTCCAACATTTGTAGACTCTGTGCAGAGGCATTCATGTATAAACCACCACCTTAATCAAGAAGAGGTAAAAATGTATACTCAACCAGTCTCTTTTTGACATTAAAAGAGAAACAGGAATTGTTTCTGTAATAAAAACCAAGTAAAAGCTTCAGCTTTCTAGCAGCATGCTGAATATGCTCTTTGAAAGACAAGTTTTTATCAAGTAAAAACCCCAGATACTGGAAAGAAGATACAAGCTCAAATTCGTGACCGTCAATATTAACAGTTTCCTCAGACAGTGTTCCCTTTTTTGCTCTTGAAGATGAAAACAACATGAATTTAGTTTTCTCTACATTGAGGACAAGTTGCAGCTGCCTAAGCTGGTCTTGGACCAGATCAAAATCATGCTGAAGATTTACAAAAGCTATTGCAGGTGTAGGTGCACAGCAATAAATGACAGAATCATCAGCTTAGAAAAGAAAATTGACATTTGGAACATTCTGACCCAGGCAGTTGATATAAATAGTAAATAAGAGCGGTCCCAGAACTGAACCTTGAGGTACGCCTTTATGTATTTGTAGTACCTCAGATGTGACACCCTCTGACTGAACAGCCTGGGTTCTGCCAGTAAGGTAATTTGCAAACCACCTGAATACACGCTCAGAGAACCCAGAAGCTTTTAAGTGGTCTAAAAGGATACTGTGATCCACAGTGTCAAAAGCTTAAGAGAAATCAATACAAAGAGAAAGGCAACACTGTTTGTTGTCTACGGCCTCTAAGACATCATTCACTACCTTCAAAGCAGCAGTACAAGTGCTGTGGTTTTTGCAAAAACCTGACTGAAACGGAGACAGAATAGAATTAGAAGCCAGGATATCTTTCAATTGGTCACTGACCAATGTCTCGAGCACTTTTGACAATACAGAGAGTTTTGATATTGGTCTGTAGTTGTTTAAATCTGCTGAATCACCTCCTTTGAAAAGAGGGATTACAAAGGCTGTTTTCCAAAAATCTGGGATTTTATTATCACTTAGTGTGAGATTAAAAATATGACTCAGTGGTTCAGCGATAAAATCTGAGGCAAGTTTTAAAAACAAGGGTTCTAATTTGTCCAGACTTGCTGGTTTGCAGGGGTTCAGATTTTTTAGAGCTGTTAAAACCTCTGAAGTTGTAAAAGGAGCAAAGTTAACAGCAGGGATTTCACAGCTGGTCTCTTCCTTAATTGGAGACACAAGGGGGAAATGATCATGCTTAAATAAAAACCCTAAGGATATAAAATGTTTGTTAAAAGCATTCAATATGTCTATTTTATTTGACACTCTGTGACCATCGGTAAAAGTACTAACTAGGAGGCTAACAGATTTACAATTATTGGATATGGATTTGATTGTGCTCCAAAACGTCTTTGGGTTTTTTAGACTTTAAGTATTTTTGGTAACAATCTTGATACACTCTCCCCTTTGTTTGGCCTTTGCCCTAAGAACCTGCTGAGAGAAAACGAAAATAAGATTGTACCATACTCTTCTTTACCTCTGTACTGAGATAATTCAGTTGCAGTGGCATCACAGTCAAATTTTGGACTTCTGAAGCAGTGTGTCTGTTTCCAGTGAAAAGGATTTGATGGCACCATTGAATGGTTCACAGTTTTGAAGATTTCTGTAGAATGATCAGAGGAAAATCTTGCATTAAGCAAGAGCTGACAAGTTTCCAAACACTTAACCTGCCTGTGGTGAGGTAGCAGCTGTGCTGATGAACAGCCTTTTGATTAATAAGAGATCACAATGTTTTTTAAATAGCCCACATTATGCTTTTAAGTTTTATATGCCTTGTAGTGTGTTGAACACGTCTTCTCCAAAGAGCACTCCACACAACAGATAACGTCTGCAGCATCAGGAATTCTTCACGTTTATGGTGTCTAAAATATCTCATTTCTCCAGCTCCCCTGAATAGACCTATTAGTGTTATGTCCAACCACTGTTTCATCATCAGTTTAAGCTCACAGGTGTAAGGAAGCAAGCCCACTGCAGAGCATGTGGGGGAGGAGGCCCTATACTAGCAGGAACTCCAACTGTGAGGATTCATCCCTGTTGTGAGTCTCTCTCCCTCTCTCTTCCTGCTCCTGTGCCTGCAGTGGGTGTGGTTTCCCCACTCTCCCTGGCTGATGAGACTTTGCTAATCAGTGGCTCTACTTAACCTCCCTGGATTCACCTTCTCCTCGCCGGTGGATTCCTCACCTTTGAGTGGTTTGTTGGCTGTATCTCTCTCTGCTAAACTTTGGCTTTAAGCCTTTCATCCTTCTCTAAGGATTTTTGCCTTTTGTGATCGTGTTTTGGATTGTGCTTATATTTTTGGATCTGCTGGATACTATCCCCTGTTTCTGCTCCCTCTCTTCTAGTGTCTCCAGGAGCTCTCACCCAGCCACGTGTAAATACTCACCTATCACTAAAATTCCCCTCACGAACACTGGACTTTCCCCTGCCCCCCTTGTTGTTTGGAACTGCTGTGCAATAAAATGCTTAAAACTGTTATCTGCCTCTGGCTTCAGCTTTGGGTCCAACGAGTTTACTTTCTGGAGGAACTATTCCTTGACACTAACAGAGCATCTCAGACAGAGAGAGAATACAGAATGATCAGGGGAACTCTGTCTTAGAAAATTGGTTTTCTGCTCATCACAGGCAGACACCATGACTGTGCTCAGCAGCCTGTAGACCCTCCCATGGGAAATCAGTGTAGTGCAGAGCTCATTGTGTCATTGTGTTCCTTGCAAGTTCTATTTAAACATATATGAACACAGCAATCAATCCCTGCTTCGGCACAAACAACCATGCCAAAATCCCCTGAAAGAGGTGGTCTCAAGCTGTTTTCAATCGACCAATGGAGCAGTTCATTTGCAGTGAGGACATAATCAATCCAGGAACCAACACAAAAGGGGTGACAGGAACTCATCACACTGCTGTACTTCAAGCAGTAGAATTAGTAACAATAACTGCATTACTGCTGACATGAATGATAATAAAGTACAACTTAATAGCAATGTTTCTGATCTCGCAGAGCCACTTTCTGAGCACAGGCACAACATACCATGAAAATTACAACAGGTTAACTTTACTCACCGTCTCTACGGCACATCATTGGCAGGATACGACAACATAGACTGATTCCAAAACTTATTTTGTTCCCAGAACTTAGTCCAGCTCGGTCTAGCAGGAGAATTTAGCCTTTTTAAAGCTGCTCCCTACTTAAACACATCAGCATCAGTTTCTATGCTGACACCTCTACAGGATTTATGCTGTGATACTTTACCATGCTATATGGTCCTCGATGGTCTGCTGTTGACATTAGTGAGTGCTAAAAGCACTTCTTCATTGTGCACAGAGCTTATTTACACTTGTGGTCAGGGTCCATTTCTACAGGAGCTGAGATGGTCTGGTGTTCAGATAAACACATACACCAGCACAGGATCATACTGGAAGAGTGAAGCACCAGAGTGTTTTAAACCATATTTAACAACTTCATCATCTCACTGTTGTGACTGTAATCAGAGCTCTGTAATGACTCCTCTCTAAGTGACTTTTTGTGCAGCCATTGTCCTACGACTGCTGCTGCTGCCCCTCCCTCTCTTTGTGGGTTCATGATTTCCTGGCCCTGAAGCTCCCTGCTGGATCACATCTGTCTCTCATCTCCACAGTCACCTCAACCTTTATCAGCTCGACTGCCAGATGATTCCTGCATGCACATGTGGGATAGTGACCATCTGCAGTGCTCAGTCTTTGAGGTCATAGTTTTCGATCTTGCTTTTGATTTTTTAGTGCTTTGTACTCCTTACTTATGCTCCTCCTCCGTTTATTTCACTGTTCTCCATGAGCCATCATCATTGCCACCCTCCTCATCCACTAACTGCTGCAGTCTTTGGTCTCCTCAGTCTCTCTGCAGCCCTGGCCTTCACTGGATTTCCCCACACCCACTGAACCCCTGATCTCCACACTCCCCTCCTTCTCCTGGTCCTCTCCTTTCAATCCATCTGTGAATTGTTGCACCTTGACTTGCTCTGAGTTTATTCTTGGGTCCATTCTAAAAACATTGGGAATATTCCCTAAAAGGCTCAAACTTCTATGAGGCCAAATGATAAATTTCATGAATTAAAAACTCATTGCATAAAGAAGATGCACTTTTCTTTTGCCATAAATTTGTGCAATATTAATCACTAAAAGCATTTAATGAACTTGACACAGTTAAAACATGCAGACGGCACTGTATCAATGACTTCATTCTTTTCAAAAGGTAAATACTTCTGCTCATTAAAGTGTATTGAACTTTGATAATTGTAATCAATGATGATCTTATTTCAAGGTCTAGTTTGTAATTTTATCGAACATTTTTTTTTTTTTTTTTTTGCAATATCCAAACAGGTATCTTCCCCCAATTTTTTTTACTGGCATTGTACAGATGTTCAAATTCTGGTGTTGTGACAACCCTATAATGGCATTACGTTTGTCTAATACCCCGACAACCATTTTACTACATGGAAATGTGAGACTTTGGTTGTTTGAGAGAGATAATAATTATTGCCTGTTAAACTGAGACTGATCATAAAATAAGAATGATCTTACCACTTTGACAAAGCGGGCTCCTTGAATAAGGGACAGAATTCCATATGCACCACGCACATAGTTCAGAGTCTCTGAGTGACGGTCATTGAGGTTTTGTAGAACTTTCTGAAGTTTTTTGGATTTCTGTTGATAAATACAACTTTAATTTGAGATATTTACAAAATAAGATCATTATAACAGTAAAAAGATGGGGTAGCCCATGGGCTTTACCTATCGGTCTCCTCAGGGTCTAAATATTGTCTCTGCTTGAACTCCTTGGCGCTCACTGTGAACACTTGGAAACATTCATCAAGGAAATGATTCTGTAAAAATAATAACAGGCTGTGAGATGGAGTTGCAGATACAAAACAACTTTATTAAGGACAGTCCTAAGGTCAGGCCCTGCTTAGATCCACTTCAGTTTTCCTACCTGCCCCAACTAGGTGTTGAGGACGCCATCATCTTCATGCTGAACAGGGTCTATGCTCATCTGGACAGGCCAGACTAGGCTGAGGTTCTTTAACATCTGCAGGATGATACTGAGGATGTTTTACAAGTCCATGGTGACCAGTGCTGTTCTGTACACTGTTGTGTGCTGGGGCTGCAGGCTCGGAGTAGTGGACACTAACAGGCCCAATAAACTGATACAAAAGGCCAGTGATGTTGTGGAGGTGTAGCTGGACTCTCTAAAGAAGATGCTGTCTAGGCTGCAGGACATTATGGACAATACCTCCCAACTCCTCCACAGTGTGCTGGATAACCACAGGAGCACATTTAGAAAGAGACTCATCTCACCAAGATGCCCCACAGAGTGCCAAGGAAGTCATTACTGCCTCTGGCCATCAGACTTTATAACTCCTCCCTAAAATATCACCGTCTTTCAGGTCCTGGAGACTAAAAAAATTTTTCACTGTGGTCACCTCTGATATTTGTTAATATTAGGAAATAAGCAAACATAATATCTCGTGCAATATCCAGTTGTTGTGCGTTTATAATCAGTGGACAACTATTCACTGTGTCACTTAATATTGACTATCAGAAATAATTGATAATAATATACATTAAGTATTGGGATTTAATTTACATTAAATCTACCTCGGGGCACCACCCATAAAGGGAAATGTTGGTCAATTTATTAAGTCAGTCTCATAAAAGTTACTATCAATTTGGAACCAGAAGGAGACCAGAAACTAACTTTGTGTTCAAAATCATTTATTAACAAACAAACATGAAAACATACAATATCTAACCTAACAAAGTCCTATGTACAAGTGTGTGTGAGTCCATATGTGTGTGTGTGTGTGACAAACAAAGGCAAGATGGCTGCTCAAAGGCAATTACAACCAGGACCACATGGCGAGTGGTGGAGGTTAGGAAAGGTTTCTTTGTTTAAGGTTGATGCTGCTATATGAAGTGGTAAAGTTAAAATACACAGCAGTTAGCTATAGCTTAAAGCATAAAGAGCATATTCGATAAATCAGTGCAGTGATTTTAGAAGCTGAATAGTCCTATGCTTAGCCGTGTTGTGCTAAACTCTGTAAGGCCCAGTTACATTACCAAGTCCATGTATGGAAAAAGTGTCCCTTTTGGTGTTGCTCTGCAAAGTCCAGTACTGCAGGTTTGGTGGTTTCCCAGTGGATTCCAGGCTGCTGTGTCTCTTCGACTTCTGGCTCTGAAGACCACTGGTTGCTCCTTTGGCCCTTGAGTTAGCAGCTTGATACTAACTCTGTCATGTTGTTTCTTGTTGTTTGGACTGAGAACTCCTGCTCCTTTAGCAGGCTCTTGTGTCGCTGTTCTTATGAGGTTTTCAGTGCTACAGTCTGCGTTGAGCAGGACTGTGGAAGAAGTCTTGAGTTGTATTCCTGAGAAGAGACTGGAAAGGTTCTGTGTCTCCTTCTACAGGCTGAGAAAGAGCTGAGAGAGAGCTGAGAGAGAGGAGCTGTGTCCCCTTCTCTCCACGGTTCAGAAAGAGAGAGACTGCATAGCAGAGCTGGGTCTTATTGTCCTTATCAGAGAGTTCACACCTACGTGTGACCTGGGGGAGGGGGTCAGATGGTCAGTCATCTTTGGTTCAGCCTTCTGCAGGGACATGTTCCTTTTAGCATGGATCCCAACACAGTCAAATGTGGTTTACTGTCACACAGTCCTGTCATATTTATATTCATATTGTAAATATTGTTAATGTTAATAGTGTAAATTCCTCAGCTTGTTCATAGTCTCACTTTTTTATTTACTTCCTTCATAAGGAAGTTGAAGCATAGCTTAAAGATGCAGCATGTTGCAACCTGCTTTCTCATTTAACTTAATTTTTATGCTCTTATCTATTTTAATGTCTCTTTTCTATTTTATCTATTTGTATGTCTTGATAGTCCTTGCTATACTATCCATAAGAGCAACTGAAACAACAGAATTTCCCCTAGGGGGTTCATAAAGTATTTCTGATTCTGAAAACTCACCCCAAGTGTCTTGTATATCATTTTTGTGCTGAACTTCCTCATCACCGCCTCAGTGTCCTCGTTCCTCTGTAAAATGGCTGCTGAACTGTAAGATAAAGACAGTGGTACTTGTTTTCAATTGTTTCTAATAGGCGAGAGGGCAGCAACAATAGATTTATCTAACCTACTAACAGTCACAAAGGAAGACCTGACAAAGGATCACTTACTTAAAAGGACGGGGTTGACCAAGGCTCAATCCTAAGGGCCCTAACAGGGGCCCCAAAAAAATTGTAAAAATTATGTATTTTTTTGTAAACGTCTTGAGTATTGTGTCATGACCTGGTTCAGGCGGGTCACAACAAAAGAGGGAGACAACACCATGGCAAAGTTTTCAAATGTTTTATTTTTCAAATCAAACCAAGTTAAATCAAGTTAAACATTCAATTCAAACAAATCTCTGATTAAACCAAATAAAGCAATACTAAACCAAATTAGGCCAAATCAAATATTTAAATTAGGCAGTTTACTGTTAAACTGAATTGAACCAAACTAAACAATCAGAAAAGCCAAATTAGACCAAATTAGACCAAATTACTCAAAATTACTTCAAATAAGATCAAATCAAATGTTTAAACACAAAATATGTAAATCAATAAAGTCAGTAGTGTAGGATGTGCATGAGTGAAGATAATGTGTGTAAATGGTGTAAAAATGCAAACTGAACTAAACCTAATCTTACATAACTAAACCCAAATGTGATACCTGTGTGGAGGCCAGGTCAGAGAGAGTGGCACTGTGTGTCTGCAGAGCTTAAATAACCTCACTCTCAACCCAGGTGTCTGATATCACTCCAATCAAGGAACTGCACCCACAGGCACAGGCTCAGGCTGACACTTCAAACACCCCATGATGTCATGGCCATCACAATTGCTAAACGATTTTTCAAAAACTGTGAGAAACTCAGGGATGTATTGAGATATTGGCACCTTAAAGGGGACATATCATGCTGTTTTCCTTGTCATTATGCCAATCTGGGATGCATTTGGAGTACTTCTATATGATTTGCAGGTCATAAAGCTCCTTCTTCGCCTCACAATCGCGTTTACAAAGGTCTCTCTCTAGCAGCTTTTCAGGCTCTCCCTTTGGCCAGTTCTGTGAAGCCGGAGGCGGAGCGGAGGGGGTGCCGATGCCGAGCGGAGGCGTGACATACGGAAGTGCATTGTTTACTAGCCCCGGCTGTCCGGGGATCGTTGTATTGACTTTGCAGTTAACATTAAACTTTTGTTTGGCCTTTATTACATGATTAAAATGGCTACTTATGAGATACGCCGATCAATCATGCACATGAATACAGATGAGTTTTTAAGTAGAAAAAAACCCCACATTAGTTATGCGATTACACACAACAGTGAGTCAAACCGCTAACAATAGCTTCCCATTACTCTCAGCAGCTAAGAGGGGTGTGCAGACCTTTTCAAAGACATATTCATCATAATAATTAAAAGATAGATATTTAAGTAACAAAGGATGAAGCGCCGTTTGTGAGTTCTGCTTTTCGAGCAACTGTGTGGTCGTAAGAGAGCCCCACAGGTCTGAATTTACACAACACAGCTGACGCTAACGCTAACAAGCTCAGCATTGGCTTAACATTACATCATATATTTATTTACGAGTTTAAGTAACAAAGGATGAAGCACCATTTGTGAGTTTTGCTTTTTTAGCTACTGTGTGGTCGTAAAGCTCTACAAGTCCGAATTTACACAACACAGCTGACGCTAACGCTAACTAGCTTAGCATTAGCTCGAACATTACGTCATGGCCTTATTTACATTACTTCCTCTGATTACATTACTTAGCGCTTGTGGTTCCCGACAGTCTTTATGGAGGGAACTGCTCCTTGTTTGAGCAGATGCAAATCCTGCATCAAACTGCCCTCTGGTGTAAAATGATGAGCACACAGAAACAGTTGAGACAGCAGCTGATCCGAGGAAACAAGGGCTGTCCACTGCTTTCTGGTGTCTTTGTCGTATCTTGACTACTCGATGTGCAGAGGACAGAAGGAGGCTTCGTGACACTGGCTTGCTTCACAACACACACAGGTTTAATACAGAGAGCAACACCAGAATCATACAGGCACAGCTGATACCCAGGAGAGACTGCCGATGATGTCTTTCTCCCAGACTTCAGTTTGACCACAGTTTATATAGGATCAGGAGTTGTCTACACAGCTTCTCCTAACATCTACACAGCAGTAAAATTAGCCTTTGGCTGTGTAGACTAACAGCACCAATGTCACTTGTACCATATATCTCTAAACAAAGGTTAACAGGTCCCATGAACTCATTTCTAAGGTCACATATTTTGTATTGCATGGATTCACATCAGATACTTCATCTTCATTCTTTGAAGTGAAGATAGTTGTGATTTTGATCCACAACCAAAAAAACACAGATGAAGACCCTTCCCAGACATGTCTTCTCATGTCACCTAGCTGCAGCTAGGTGCTTCAGGCATTACCGGGGAGGAGCTGCAGGAAGGAGCTGCTTTCTTAGGCTCGTCCAGTGAGAAGAGACTGAAAATACCGGACATCAGGTTGCGGGAAATCTTGCGAAGATCTCACTATGATACGTTTTCAGGGGCAGAAATCTCGCTCCCGGATATTGGGGACAGGAGCAGATATCATGTTGTGGTATTTTCTGGAGGTGTAGAGTCGGCAATTCACTAAACAATATTATTTGTAAGTATAAAATCTTGTTTCTGCATGATATGTCCCCTTTAAAGTTACAAGGCTGTTGCCTTGGCTCCCCGATCTTTAGGATCTTTTAGTTTTCAGTGTGTTTCTTGCAGGTCGGGACTAATGTTTTCTTCCACAGTCCAGAATCATCAGATCATCAGGTTATCTGTTGATTATAAATGGCCCTTTTCGTCTGTCTCTGCATATCAGCCCTATGATTGTATGGTGATCAGTTCGGGGCCTTATGCTAGCTGGGATAGCCTCCAGTCCTCCTCAACCCCAAAAGGGATAATCAGTATAGATTAAAGTTGAATGTGAGCTGCTTAAAAATGGAGCTGAGGTCAAAAATGCTCACAAAACAGTTATTAATGTAAATTACAACAACCTTTAAGTGCCAGCAGAGTGTTTAGGTGAAATACCAATATAAAAACACTTCTTAGTATGACCTTGAGGCTGGTATCTCTATTCTCCTGGAATGTCATGCAGACAAAAGCTGGGACCCCACCACCCCCACCTCCTCCCGTGAACTTTCCTCTGGATTAGGATATCTCTCCAAGGCCGTCTCCATGTCATCAGTTATCAGGTGGTAGAGACTATGAACGGGACTGAAGTTGAGTCAAGGTCACGGGCTTATGCATACACATACACACATACGCATACACACAGCATCCTTGGGTGTCATGATAGGCACTTTAAAAATAAGATGTATTATTATTATTATGTCTAATTTAAATGTTTAAAACCTACGAGTTATTTGAAAGTCCAGAGGAATCAGACTTGGTGCAGATGAAGTGAATGTGTTGACATTGGCCACCATTTCCAATCAGGCTGCTGACATGTTTCAGAATGTCCCATGCTTCTTTGTCTGCTGCTGGTCTGATAATCTCAGTCACAATCCACACAGTAGAGCAGTTACCCACAACCTGGAATACCAGAAAAACAAAATGTCAGAGCTTTTTCATAGAGTAAAGTACACTTTCTTTTTACACTTTTTTTATACAAATGTGTTATTAACACAAGAATGCAAATTAATTACATCTTTCCACATATTGTGTCTTGTCTTGTTGTTGTCTCCAGTTCCAGGTAGATCCACAAGTGTGACATACTGGAGGAAATCATTGTTTGGGACTCTGATAGTCACACACTTCACCAGGGGCCAAAACCTCTTTCCATCCTCACCCGCTCTGCCCTGTGAACGTCCTCTTGTGTATTTGATGAGTTCTCTAGACAGCTCTCCAGCCTACATGTAACAAAGAGATCTGAATGAATGCACCATGGAGAGGACATTATTTTAAAAAGTTACAAGCAGTACTTTTGTTTATAGGTGCATTTTATTCTCCAGTCTGATTATAATTATTCTGGTAGGGAGTTCCAAGTTCAATATTTACATCAACACAACTTGGTCATGTCACCTGTGTTCATCCATTGACTATTTTTTTTTTTTTTTTTTATATTTTATTTATAACTTTTCAATAATGTAGACATACAAAATACACAAGGACACCCAGAAGTATCACCACAAGTGATGAAGAGGATACTAACAAGAGAGGGGCAAAGGATACAATCTAAATGTCCAAACCTAACAGCAAGTACTGATTCAAAAAGAGACTGCCCCTCTTCAAAAAAAAAGGAGAAAAGGGAGTTCTGGGTACAAAACAAAACAAAAAAAAAGAAACAGAAACACACACACACATATGGGTGGGAGTTGATCAGATCATCAGTCAGTATGCCAAATAAGACAGAGTTTGTACGAGATATGGGCATATCATAGCAGCACAGACCATAATGAAAACATTTAAGTTTTATCCAACAATGTCAGGAAAGGTTTCCATGCTTTAATAAAATACCTATTTGAGTTCTGCTTGCTAAACCGGATCTGTTCCATCTTAGCAACGAGGAGCATTTCATTGAGCCATCTTTCATCCATTGAGTATTTAATCAAAAATAAAAAGGTTGAGGCCTATGCTGATCTGTCCCTGGAGTCCGAACTCACAAACAGAAGAAATCATTTTGTACCAGATCTCACATATGATTTATGGTACATACATATCTGACCAGTCCCACAGTATGAATAAACTGCTGTTCATAAATGTGGTTGCTATAAAAAATCATTTGAATAACCTGCGAGACTAGGAAACTCATCCAGCCTGACAGACCAGACAGACTGATTTACATACAGTGGGATTAGTTCCCCTCCCTACGGGCTTGAAACGGCTCAGTGGTTTTGTATTAATAAAAGTGAAAGAGAAATGCAAAACCTCTCCAACCAACTGGAGGGTGATCAAACAAAGGTTTTTTTATTCCCAAATCATTACAGGCCAGCAAGAGGCTTGCAGTCATTGCTTGTTCTCAGGACAGCTAAATCAGATTGCCTCTTTGTCTTTACAAGGTTGTAGATCTGCCTGCTCATTTTCACAAATGACAGGATGTCACACTGGGGGTTTGATTTGTGGGGACGGGGCAGTGAGCCATTTCAAACAGCTTTAAAAGGGAGAGAGAGAAGAGCTGATGCCCCAGACTTTTCCTCTTGTGCATAGAACAGTATCAAGAGGAGAAGACATGTTGAACACACTGAAGGCCATATTAAACTTAAAAAAACAGACTCTGGGCTCTTTAAATCTGTCAACCTGCCACTCTAAAAAGGCACCACAAGTATGACAAAAAAATTCTACTTCATCAAGTACAGATTTTATGGAGTCCCCACTAAATTAAGATTTAAGTGGATCTAAGTGGATCCTGTGCCCACACTAAATCTGTTTGTCTTTATTCCAGAATGAAGTCAAATCATGTACTGCAGGCAAGCCCTTTTCTCCTCAAATAAACTGAAAGCTCAGCAGTACAGACTTTTCCTGTAGCCTGTGGTCAGTACAGTGCAGGGACAGTTGGTGATAGAGGAGAGCAGAGAGAGAGAACAGAAAGATGTGTTCAGAATATGTGTGTTTATATCAGAAGCTCCAACCATGGAGCCCTAGAGAGACAAAAGAATCAATTTCACTGCGCATTTTGAATTACTGAGCATGAAGGGTGTTTATTATTTTAAAAGGATGACTGGTTCTTTGCTTATCCTTCTGTGCAGCTTGACTTAACACTCAGTTTCTCTGTCTCTGTCATCGCTGTGATCAGGACAATCAAGGCTTATGACAGCACACAACTGCCGGATGTGGCAGGATTCTATTCAGAGGAATCATCAATACAAACATAAGATTGGGCCAAATTGATGACAGATGAATGAAACACGCATAAGCATTGTCAAAATCCTGTTTTTACAGCACGGTTCTTGACACTTTCCTCAACAGCAAAGGCCGCCCTGTGACTAAATGTTATTTCATCAAGCAAAACCGTGGTTCACAAGAGGCTGGGGGCTGCTAGTTTGCACAGTAACAATTGGCATAAACCACACCTGTTTTGGGTCAGAATCTTCTGACTGACTCACGTTTATTCAAATCAGGTATTACCAATTGTTACTGTGCAAACTAGCAGCCCCCAGCCTCTTGTGAGGTGTGGTTTGTCCAATGTAATTGTGATGTCCACATCAAATAAACAATAAATAAATTTAAGGGAAAGTCATTTTTTGCTTTAATATTAAGTCATCTGAAAATCTTTCTCACTTGCTATGGACAAATGGACAGTAATAGTGTATATAAACACCTGATTTGAATAAATCAGGTGTAAAGAGAGAACTAATCAAATACACAAGAGGAGGTTCCCAGGGCAGAGCGGGTAAGGATGGAAAGAGGTTTTGGCCCCTGGTGAAGTGTGTGACTATCAGAGTCCCAAACAATGATTTCCTCCAGTATGTCACACTTGTGGATCTACCTGGAACTGGAGACAACAACAAGACAAGAGATAATATGTGGAAAGGGGTAATTAATTGGCATTCTTGTGTTAATTACACATTTTTCAATAAATAAGTGTGCTTTTACTCTATGACAAAGCTCCGATATATTGTTTTTCTTGTATTCCAGGTTGTGGGTAATTGCTCTACTGTGTGGATTGTGACTGAGATTATCAGACCAGCAGCAGACAAAGAAGCATGGGACATTCTGAAACATGTCAGCAGCCTGTTTGTAAATGGTGGCCAATGTCAGCACATTCACTTCATCTGCACCAAGTCTGATTCCTCTGGACTTTCAAATAACTTGTAGGTTTTAGACATTTAAATAAGACATTGATACTAAGAAGTGTTTTTATATTGATATCTCACCTAAACACTCTGCTGCCACATAAAGGCTGTTGTAATTTGCATTGATAACTTCTCAATTAAACTGCCTCAGGTCCATATTTAAGCAGCTCACATTCATCTGTTATCTATACTGATTATCCGTCATAGAGTTGAGGAGGACTGGAGTCTATCCCAGCAAGCATAAGGCACTGAACTGGTAACCAGACAATCATAGGGCTGATATGTAGAGACAGACAAAATAGGCCATTTAGAATCAACAGATAACCTGATGATCTGATGATTCTGGACTGTGGAAGGAAACATTAGTCCCGACCTGCAAGAAACACACTGAAAACTAAAAGGCCCCAAAGATCAGGGAGCTGAGGCAACAGCCTTCTAACTTTAAGGTGCCATCACCCCAATACATCCCTGAACTTCTCACAATTTTTTAAAAAGGCTTTAGGCCCCATTTACACAGAGACGTTTTCACCAGAAACAGAAAGGTTTTTCCTTTGCGTTTTCAAAAGCAATCTGCGTTCACATGGAGACACAAAAACAACTGAAAACGCCGTAGCGTGCATGCCAGTCCAGTAGACAGGGTGTACAGTAGGTTTGCAGAGAAACAGCAGAGTTACAACACACGTACAAAGAAGAAAAACTTTTCACAAACAACAATGGCGAGTGGACACACGAAGACACAGGAGTTTCTTGTCTGTACAACAAATCTGTCCGGATAGTTTTGTCTGGATAACAAACTGAGCAAGGTGAGCAAACATACATGTTGCTCGGTAGAGCAACTGTTTCTCTGTTGTTGCTGTTGTTGTTCCTGGTACGCGTGCACAGTCTTCATGTGAAAGAGCACTGCGCATGCGGCGTCATTAGCATTTCATCCTGAAATGCTCTGTATCTGGTCTACATTGAGCCGGAAACAAATCCGTTTTCAAAACTTCCCACTCTGGACCCTGGTTTCAACAGTTTGCGGATTCAGGCACTCCAGGCACCATTCTCATGTAAATGGGAGGCGAAAACGCAATGAAACTCTTTGTATTCTGCCGAAAACGAAGCCGTGTAAACGCCCTCTTAAGCATTACTCAAGACATTTATTTATGAACAAATATCTAATTTTAAAAATGTTTCTAATGTTTTAAAGTGTTAGTCACTGCCCCTAAGAATTGACCCTTTGTCAGTCCCGTCCATTTAAAGGTGTAGTGTGTAGAATTTGGCAGCATTTCGCCAAACAGAAATGGCGGATAAAGGCTATAAAGTTTCTATTTGTATGTAAAGTCAGTCAAAATGGGAGTACAATCATCCCCATTTAACGTTTTTATTATTTTTGTTTAGTTAGGAAAGGCTTCAAAAAATTTACGTTGCTGCGGGCTGCGATCATGTAGGCCGACATAACGATCCGCCATGTTGTCTACGGGTGGATTTTCGGGACAAGAAGAACGAAACGCGAATCTGTCCACCGGTTCTGAAATCTACCTGGAATGCTGGTGAAGAAGAGGAGAGAGGACGGGGGTTGATGAAGAGACAGTTGTTACTCTGCACTAGGGATTTAAATTGTGTGTATTAAAGCAGTTAAAGCTTTGGAAATGATGCCGTGTTTACGATCCCTTTTGTTCTTCACAGGCTTCTGTTGCTCAGCGATGTGATGTTTTGGTTACTGTTGAGTTCATTCTAGAATCTGAACGATTGATGTCGCTCAAATGCCAAATTCTACACACTGCACCTTTAAATAAGTGATACTTTGTCAGGCTTTCCTTTTGTTAGTAGGTTAGATAAATCTAGTGTTGTTGGCCTCTTGCCTGTTAGAAACAATAGCAAATAAGGACCACACTTAAGACTGTCTTTAAAAAAGTTGTTTTGTATTTGCAGCTCCACCTCACAGCCTGTTATTATTATTACAGAATAATTTCCTTGATGACAGTTTCCAAGTGTTCACAGTGAGCGCCAAAGACTTTCAGAAGAGACAATATTAAGACCCTGTGGACACTGGTAGGTGAAGCCCATGGGTGACCTAATGTTTAAAATGTTACAACGACCTCGGTTTATAAATATCTCAAATTAAAGTTGTATTTATCAACAGAAATCCCAAAACTTCAGAAAGTTTTACAAAGCCTCAACGATCGTCACTCAGAGACTCGTGGTGGGTATGAAATTTTGGCCCTAATTCAAGGAGCCTGCTCTGCCAAAGTGGTAAGATCAGTCTTGTTTTATGGTCAATCTCAGTTTAATAGAAAACAATATCTCTCTCAAATAACCAAGGACTCACATTTCTATGTAGTAAAATGATAGTAAACATATTAGACAAATGCCCTCTTAGGGCTGTCATGACACCAGAATTTGAACTTCAGTACAATGCCAGTAAAAAAAAAATTGGTACCAGAAGATACCTGTTTTGAAAAAACAAAAACAATAAAATGAATCTTTCCTAATCTTCACAACACTTCCTACATTGGAAAACACGTAATCACACTGTGATCAAAAAGCAATGCATCCTTTTCCTGCTGGTCACTACCCAGGAAAACAGGAAGTGATGTAATTTTACTGAAAACGTGTAGTTTTTTTTGCGGTAAACGCTTCCCTCAGATTGCAGTTACTCTTTTGGTCTGACTTTTCTCTTGCTCTTTCACAAAAACATTCTCACACACACTGCTCACAGACACCAGATGCTCACCACACACTCCCACACGCACACGTATAACCATAAAACAGCAAAAAAAACACAGACATGCCAAATGGCGAACCATAAGATTAATTTTTTATTTTTTTTTATATTTTTTTTACTTTTTAGCAATTTATATAATGATCATGGACTTTGTACATGCATATTAAAACAATTTGGGATTTAAGGGTTGTATTGATGTATGGCAAAGCAAATGCTCAAAAAATGGCACTACAGCATGTAAAAATGTACAGATATGCTCTGGTATACATGTTCTATGGCAGGTCATAACGTTTTGAACATCTTTGATATGTCATGGAGAAGCCTTTCCAGAGGGCCATCTTTGTGCCTTGGTTTGAAACTGCATTGTTGTTGTACAACATGTATGTTGACATGTTTTGTTCTTTGTAATTTTGAGCCTAAAGGCCTGTTAAAACTAAAAACTTTCTAAAAGACTTGTCTATCAATCAATCAATCAATCTTTATTTGTATAGCGCCAATTCATAACAAGTGTTATCTCAAGACACTTTACAATAGAGCACAAAGCTCTTCATATTATGGATACACATATATGCATAGATACATATATACATATATAAAATACACATATACATATATATACATATATATACATCCAACACCTAACATGAATCCATATAGCCAATCATGAATCCCTCCATCATGGCAGCAAGAAAAAACCTTCTGTTAAGCAGCAGGAAGTCTTGAATGTGGACCCCAGTCTCATGATGAACAGCAAATCCACACGATGCTGTGTTGGGTGTGTGGGCAAAGGGAGGGAGGTAAGTGGAGACAAGTGGACTAAAGTAAGAACTAAAGCTAGTGACAGATCAATGGACCAATCATAGACCTGTCGTCGTCAAATTTATTTCTGCTGCAGACAAATTTATTAGAGGTTAGCCTCTTGAGATGCTACAACTTGTTTTCAGGAGGGTCCTCATGTCTGTGTGGTTGTGGTGATAATTTTATAGAAGTATAATCAATAAAAATCTTACTGAAAATAAGAATTTATGGTAGTGACGAACTCATGGGTGCCCAGACCACAAGTGCATCCCTACCATATTTGTCTCCGTTAAGTATAAATGTATTAATGGTAGACCTCTTGAGATGTGACACCTCATTTCCAAGAGGGATCTCATGTCCATGTGGAGCTAGAGATAGTTACTATAGATGTATCAACCATGGATAGAAAGATCATGCTAATATCGACATTAACAGCTATAATGATTATGAACTGGAATGAGATGGCCAAATATGTGTTATGTCTGTAATTGAAGTTATTGAGGCTTTGTGACTCCACAGCAGCAGGCAGTCTCCACCGAGGATCCCAGGCCACCTAAAAGACAAGAACCAGAGATGAGTACAGGAGCAAACAGAAAGGGGCAGAGGCACATATGGAGAGAGAGTGTTAGAGAGAGAGGGATAGAGCCCAGTGTGCCAGATCCCCCCGGCAGTCTAAGCCTATTGCATCTTCACTATGTGTCTAAACTATGGACTATGAGCTGGTCCCTAACTGAAAGCTTTATCAAAGAGGAATGTTCTAAGTCTAGCCTTAAAGGTAGAGAGGGTATCTGCCTCCCGAACCGTGGTCTGTAAATGGTTCCAGAGAAGAGGAGCCTGATAACTGAAGGCTCTACCTCCCAGACTACTTCTAGAGACTGATGGAACCACGAGCAGGCCAGCATTTTGGGAGCGTAATGTTCTAGAGGGGTTGTACGGCACTACAAGCTCTTTGAGATAAATTGGTGCCTGTCCACTGTCTATCAGTGCATTTGTAAGCTTCACCACCAAAATGTATGCTGTTTCCACCTGAAGGTAACTGCTCTAAAAGCAGTAGGTGTTATTGACCTATGAATGCATAATAAAGTGTTTACGAAAGTTAATGAGACACGTTCCAATTAAGATCTGGTACCTGCAGTTATGCATTATGAACTGTTAATAAGTTCACTGTTA
Source organism: Cetoscarus ocellatus (assembly GCA_037902135.1). Taxonomy (NCBI): domain Eukaryota; kingdom Metazoa; phylum Chordata; class Actinopteri; order Labriformes; family Labridae; genus Cetoscarus; species Cetoscarus ocellatus. The sequence goes on from JBAMNC010002050.1 coordinate 134,786, forward strand.
GAAAGTTCTTATTCCCGATAAGTGCATAATTAAGAATTCATTAACCTCAATGAGACACTTCCCACTTTAGATCCAGTACCTGCAAATATGCATCATGAGCTGTTAATAAGTTCACAATCAAGATTTATTGATTTTAATAAGTGCATAATTAAGAATTCATTAACCTCAGTCAGAGGATAATGAATACGACATTGTTCCCACTTTGGATCCAGTCCCTGCAAATGGTCCTTATTAACTATTAATAAATGTCTTATACCTTGCAAATGGTCACTTAATTAAAGTCTTATTAATGTACATGAGAATCTTATAATTCCCTATAAGTGCTTATTAGTTGTTATTTGACACGTTAAGCATTTATTAATACTTATTTGGGTGCCTTATTATAAAGTGTTACCCACAACATTACCAGCTTTTTTTCCAAGTATAACTCCAGTGTCCGTCAGTCAGTCCCTCTATGCTAATGTTACCTGCTTTAGTTTTTACTTTATTAAGGCACCACAACAGCCCCAGAGAATCCGTCACTTTCTTCCGTACCAGCCTCATAAGAAATGTATTGACAAAAACACGTCTTCTTTACCCTATTTCCAATGAAGTGACTTTCAGGGCTCTAATTTCGTAGACCAGGCGCAGGGGAGGTGCGCCGCCCCTGCGCTGTGCCTGTGCCATGCCAACGGAGTGTGTCCAGGGCATTTTGCAATTATCGTGCATGGCACAGTCTGGCGCAGCAAGACGCACCCATGCCTCTGTCCCTCCCACTGGCGCAAGTGGCAGAGAGGGAGGAGAGAAGGCATGAGTGGGTTTAACACAGCCGAGTGTAATCTTCAACAATAAAATGAACGCCTCTCCTTGCCTTTAAAGGTGCTGCAGGCAAGGTGCAGTGACAATTTCAATCTCTCCTCCATTGACTCCAGCCTTGGTAGGCTGGCGGATGCAGCCGACCGAGGCCGTTGAAACCCCAGACCAAGGGAGGACGGCTCTCCTCAGGCTCCGTCCTTCCTTCTCAAACCAGCAGTCCAAGGGCGTGAGGAGGAAGAGGAAGGAGACACGTTTAAGTGACATTTATTTTTTGTCATGAATTATTTTCTGTATATTTACTATGACTGAGTAAATTGTGGCCAAAACATGTATAAACGGTAGGCATATACTCGCATTTAAGGACAGAGCTGTGCAGCCAGGTGGTCTCTCCTCTCCCATGCGCTCTGCTCCTCTCCCTGCTGATATGGCACATGCAGTTCGGCCTCTCTCCATCTTAAGTCCTGTAATGTCTCCTCCATGAGGTCAAAGTGGCATCCATTGCGTAAGGCTATGTTGTGTAGCATGCAACATGCGACAAAGAATGCACTGACACTCTGGATACCTGCCTGTGAGGTTTTAGTGACGTGTGCGCACTGCGTGCCTGTCAGCCAAATTACCACTGCACCAGGCGCACTTCCCCTGTGCCGACAATAGACCAGGTTGGAGCTGGCAAACTTTCAGCGCACCTTCCGCGCAGTGTGTTGGCACGACATTGTCACTGCACCAAGCTGAATCTTTTGACACCTCCCGCTGGTGCGCCGCCACACCCATCTCGGCACAGCCGGTCTACCAAATGTGCCAAATTGGCTGCGCATGGTGGTGCGCCGGACAAATTACTACTGTGCGGGTGTGCCACCCTGCTCCACCCTGCGCTGCGCCGGGAAATTAGAGCCCTCAGAGTCAGACTCATCATCTCTCAGTGGTTAAACTCTTTAGCTCTGCTCACTTCTGTGCTCTGCCCTTTGAACCCAGTCATGTGACAGGGTTGCGCAGCTCATACAGCTCACAGCAGCAGATCGAGGATCAGTTTAATCTCTCCCCCTGCTGTCTAGGTGCGCTAGACTAGGCTGAAGAATCAGATTCTGTATCTGTTTTTTTTCTTTTTTTGTTTTTTTCTTAGTTTCAGTATTGTCTCTATTCCCTAATGCAAAATTGAATCATTTTCAAATAATGGTGTCGAAAAATATCAAAGTATCTTTTTTTTTTAACAACCTCCAGATTGTTATCCACACCAACTTCAACAGCCAGCATCTATAATGGTATAGGGGTTGTTTGTGCCCATGGCATGGGTACCTTGTACATCTCTGAAGGCACCATAAACATGCAGGTTTTAGACCAACATATGCTGCCATCCAAGCAACATTTTCAGTGATGTCCCTGCTTTTTCCAGTGAGACAATCTCAAGCCACATTCTGCTCATGTTACATCAGCGTGGCCTCATAGTAAAAGAGTGCTGGGAATAGACTGGTCTGCCTGCAGCCCAGACCTGTCTCCCAATGGATAGTGTGATGCATTATGAAGTGCAAAATATGACATTCGAGACCCTAGAGTGTTGAGCAACAGAAGTCACATATCAAGCAAGAATGGTAAAAAAAATTCACAGACAAAGCTTCAACAATTAGCATCCTCAGTTCTCAAATGCTATTTGAGTAATGTTAAAAGGAAAAGTGATGTAACGTAGAGACGGTGGAACGTGTTGCAGGCATGAACTTCAGAATGAGTAAACAAAAACAATGAAGTTTGTCAGTTTGAACATTAAATATCTTGTCCCTGTAGTATATTCAGTTGAATATAGGTCGAAAACCATTTTCTAATCATTGTATTCAGTTTTTTCCTCAAGTTATACACATTGTCATTGAAATTGGGATTTGTAAATGATTTCTGCAGCTGATGCTGTTCGTCCTTCCTCTCTTTTCCTCTCTCTTCTTTTGTTTGCTGCATTTTTTCACTCCAACAAAGACTCCCATCCACATGCAGATAAGTAAATCAAATGACTGAACATTGAGTAACGCATTGCAAAGAGAACAAATAATGGTCACCTTACTGAGTGAACAAGGGGCCTATTTGTTCAGGATTTCTTTCACCAGGGGAGCTCTGTATGATTAAGTAGGAGGAAGGACACATAGGCTGTGCTTTGTCTCAAAATAGTGCCAAATTAAAACAGCTTGGTAGTGGGAAAGTAAGCGGATATAAATAAACTGTTTGTGGCTTATTTTCTCCCACAATTCTTTAATTGCACGAAATGTTTGGCACCATGTAGAGTAATGTATAGCATTAGCGTGTGTCCTGAGAATTCTGAACAGAGAGAGAACTGAGCTGTGACACTGTGGCACACATTCAGGCTCATGTACCTCACACAACCCCACTTCAAAAAAACAGAACTATCCCTTTAATATCTGATTTGTTTTTCTTTCAAATGTAACATGCTCACAGCTTTAATGACAGAAATTTAGAATCACTTCTAAATTTTCCGTTTTTATTTCAGTCTGGGAATGAAGCAGCTGTGTGCAGAGAGCTTGAGGAAAACTTGGCCTCTGGGAAGGAGAGACTCCTCAAGTCCATGGAAGAAACCTATGAAGCTTTTGACAGTTGTCTCCGCACAGGGATCGAGAAATCCTTGAGTTCATGTGATGGTGCTTTGAAAATCCTTCTTTTAACCAAAGGTAAGTAAACATCTTTTTTTAATATTAAAATCACAGATATTTCAACGTGTCTCAAAGTTTTGAATGTCTTTGAAATGTTATTTTATTTCTTTTGTTTCAGGGAAAGGGGAAAGGTGGTGGTTTTCAAAGGACCCTGAAGTGCGTTGTCACATACAGCAGTGCCTGCAAAGCAAAAAAAGGGAAGAACCTGAATCTCAATGAGACTTTAGCTTAATGGCTGTAGGAGAGCATTGATGAGGAATTCAGCAGGACCTTCCCGTAAGAAATGACAAACAAGGACAAGACATTCCTGCTTAAAGCAGTGGCTAAAAGAAAACTGTGAAATACACATAAAAAGCATAATAATGAAAATGATTTAATTTGTAGTGCAAGATTATCACGTTAATTGCAATTAATTAATTACAGCCAAATTCAGTGTGTTATGTTTTTTAATCACGTTAATCTCATTTTTAATCAGATTTCAGATTATTGGCATGTAACTGTGCACAGCTGTACTTTGCTGCAGCTGGCTGGTCCAAGAAAAACCTGTTGACTCTGCATTATGTGAAGAGTAAGAAGCGGGAGGCTTCTCTGTCTGTATGCCGCCGTTTCTTATCTGTACAAACAGACTGATACTGGTCATACACTTGGCTCGTCTCGGCGTACCGAAGCACACTCAGGCACATCTCTCATACAATGGCCATGCACAAAGGCATGCAATATATTTTCAACAAACATACAATAATACAAAACTATGTATAAGTACCTGTACAACAGATTAATACTGGTCATACACTTGGCTCGTCTCGGCATACCGAAGCACACTCAGGCACATCTCTCATACAATGGCCATGCACAAAGGCATGCAATATATTTTCAACAAACATACAATAATACAAAACTATGTATAAGTACCTGTACAAACAGATTGATACTGGTCATACACTTGGCTCGTCTCAGCATACCGAAGCACACTACAACAGGATAGCAGAGTTAGCACATATGCTAGTTACCTTGTTAATAAGCGCACAAAGTTATTATATAGACAGTTAAATACATGAAAACTATGGTAAACCGCGCATAATATATCTCATAAACCTCTACATAAATCCCCATATGTTTAGAGGCCTACAAGAGGAGGAAATTAAGTTTATACATAGTTATGGTACAAACTGCTTTGGTCTGCAACTCACCTCGGGCACATCTCTCATACAATTGCAATGCATTGCGGCTGCCCATTGTATATATAGACTACACCCAAGAGAGGGCACCCTAGAGCCATATATGCCAAAAAGGAACATAAATCTCAGAGAGCAAGTGGAATAATATACAATATAAATCCTGTTACACATAGTAGTATTTTGAAGAGAGCTGTGTCCAGGCTGAAGGCCACTGCTGGCCTAATGACATTCTGTCACAGTGTAGCTTTGCTCGACTACAAGTTCTGCTGTGCATCATGGGTAATGGTTATACGGAGAATAAATATCCTGTGTATACAGATGAGCATATTTATCAATGTGGGGCATGCCTTGTGACACAAAGCCACATTCACACCAAACGTGACTTGGCGGCCAAGATCGCATCGCCCCCCCAAGTCACGTCATCCATAAACAGCTCATTTGGTCACCATCACCGTCACTAAGTGATGTCACGCCCACTCGAATTTGACTGTGATCATATCATATATCATAAAATAAGATGTATAAGCTGACATTATTCCAACTGTATCCTTTTCACTCACCTACTAACCACAAAACACTGCAGCTGATGGCCCTGCAGCAGCATTGTCTGTCAGCTGCACCTCGGGTAGGGAGTTCTCTGCGGTCATGTCTAGGGGGAACTGATGGACTCACTAACTAATGTTCCCACATGGACATGGATTGTCACTCTGTGAACCATAATAAAAACAGTCTGTCACAGGTGTCATCAGACACCCACACAGCACCAATTGGCTGTCACAGCACAGCCACATGTGATGTCACCTGAAAAGTTCAAATTTTTCAACATTGGCAACTGATGGCATGATCTGGTTGAGCATCCAAAGCAGCCCGGTAATGCGACCAGTCGCCCAGATCACATCTGTCGCATTGCGGGAGGGCTGGCCCTGCCCCATTGCAGCTGTACATTGACTTTGCGTGGAGAGTGGTCACCCAGGTCATGTTTGTTATGAATGCGGCTTAAATATAAATTAGCTCTGTGCACAATGAAGAAGGGCTTTGAACACTCACTAATGACTACCGCTGACCATAGAGGACACCATGTAGCATGGTAATATATCACAGCATAGCACCTGTAGTGTCCGCAGAGAAAGTGCTGGTGATGTGTTTTAGTAGGGAGCAGCTTTAAAAAGGCTAAATTCTCCAGGTAGACTGAGCTGGACTAAGTTCTGGGAACAAAATAAGTTTTGGAATCAGTCAATGTTGTCGTGTCCTGCCAATGATGTGCCGTAGAGACAGTGAGTAAAGTTAACCTGCTGTTATTTTCATGGTATGTTGTGCCAGTGCTCAGAAATTTTCTCTGTGGGATCATAAACATTATTAAGTAGTACTTTGTTATCATTTTGGTTGCCTGTCAGCAGTAACACAGTTATTGTTACTAGTGCTGCTCCTTACACTATAGCAGTGTGATGAGTTAACCCGTCACCCCTTTTGTGTTGGTTCCTCGGTCGAATGTATCCTCACTGCAAATGAACTGCTCCACTGGTCGATCAAAAACAGCTCCAGATCACCTGTTTCAGGTGAGCTTGGCGTTGTTGTTTGTGCCGAAGCAGGGATTGATTGCTGTGTTCACATAAGTTTGAATAGAACTTACCGGGCAAGGAAAGCCCACTTCTGTCGTAACTAATCTCCCAAACAGTCAAGGTGAGAAAACTACAGAAGAATCAGTTGTGGGTTTCTCCAGTGGTGTGTTAGTTCAAACGTAGCATAGTTTGAATGTTTATTCAAATTGAATCTCTGGCAGCCTTTGAGGTGTCGGAGGATGAGAAGGAGCAGAGGGTTTTAGAGGCACTTTGGTGTCAGCAGTGGGTTCTCTGTAATAGATTTCATCCCTCTGAAGTGTGCACTGACGTTCTCCCTCACAGTTTGTTTTTCATCAGAGAGGAAAATCTGAGCTCTTCAACAAGAAATAAACAACAAATCATTTCATATTGTTGGTCATTTCTAAGCTTGTTGAGCAGATGGACCTGCCTGATTCATTTTTATTTTTTCATTTTTATTCATTTTTCAGCAGTTTTATCAGAACTTGTCTCAAGTTCTTCTTTAAAAGAGGAGCAAAGAACGTCACTTAAATCCTTTCTCATGTGAAAAGATGTTTTTGTGCTTTTTCTGACCGTTCTCTTTAAGAGTTTGATCTACCACCTGTCTCCTCTGGTTGTGAAAAAGATGGGAAGGACTTGATATGGACTGGTCTGTGAAGAGTATGACTAGTAGAACAATCATTCAATCACCAGCCACAGTTGTTTTTGAAGGTTTGCCCTCTGAAAACATTTTCTATCGGCTCTTTCTCAGATGGACTAGTAGAACTGAATGATATTTCTTTTTCACATCCCAGTTGCGCTGTGCTCATGCATTTGAACCACATTGTCAGACGTGAAATAGTGGTCACATTGTTGGTGGGAGCTATGATAATGAGCTCTGTGCTGATTGACTACCCAAATGATTTCTCATGGGAGGGTCTACAGGCTGCTGAGCACAGTCATGTTGTCTGCCTGTGATGAGCAGAAAACTAATTTTCTAACATAGAGTTCCCCTGATAGTTCTGTATTCTCTCTCTGTCTGAGACGCTCTGTTGGAGCTCCGGCCAGAACAAGGCCTCCTCCCCTCTCATGTTCTGCAGGAGGCTTGCTTCCTCAAGTCTATGTGCTTAAACTGAAGATGAAACAGTGGTTGGACATTACACTGGTAGGCCTATTCAAGGGGACTGGAGGAATGAGACATATTAGACACCATAAATGTGAAGGAGGAGAAGTCCTGATGCTGATGATGCTTGTCCGTCTGTGTGGAGTGCTCTTGCAAGGAGACATGTTAAAAACACTGCAGAGTATATAAAACTTAAAAGCATAATATGGGCTATTTGAAAAAAAAAAAAAAAAAATTTGATCCAGGGTTAATCAAAAAGTTCATCAGCACAGTTGCCACCTCACCACAGGCAAGTTAAATGTTTGGAAACATGTCAATTCTTGCTTAATTTAAGATTTTCTTCTGGCAATTTTACAGAAATCTTCAGCGCTGTGAACCATTGATAGGTGCCATCGAGTCCTTTACACTGCAAACAGGAGCACTGTTTCAGAAGTACAAAGATGTGAATGGGATGTGACTGCAACTGAAGTATCTTAGTATAGAGGTAAAGACTAGTATCGCACAATCTTATTTTAGTTTTTTCTCAGCAGGCCCTTAAAGCAAAGGCCAAACAAAGGGGAGAGTGTATCAAGACAGTTACCAAGGTATGCAAAAAAGACATAACATAAAAAACCAAGGTCCATATTTTTAAAAGCTGTTTCAAACCAGTCACACCTAACGGTAGCACAAAAGTAGGGAAATTAGTGTCTGGTAGTGTATTTCTTTGTTGTAACCAGTGGCGGCAGGTAAGAAAAATAGTAGGTGGGGCTGAAGGTATGGAAACCAGAGCCCTGTAGGGGGGTCCAGGGGTATCCTCCCCCCAGGAGATTTTTTTTTGGTTTTCAAATGTAAATTAAGCATTCTGGTGTATTCTGAGAAAGTAATTAAGGCAAAATATGACCATAACCTACAAAGAAAAATAGGATCAGGAAACTGTATTTCAACTTATTAACAGGGCATTATAGCCTACACACAGCCTACCTACATTCAACGTAGTCCTATGGTATAGAGACTGAGAGTAGCATACTTGTGTACATTCACCTGCATCGCAACAGGTTAGGCTACAGCACAGGAGCACACAAAGACAACAGCAGAATAATAGTAAAGAGCAGGCCTACATTTATAACAAATCAGGCTGCATATTAATACGATCAGTCAAAGGAAAACAACACAAACATGTGCTTTAAGTAAATAAGAATTTTATGTCATTAGATATTTCAGTGGAACTGAATTGAAACTGGATGAACAAATACAAAATAAACTATGGTAAAACATATAAATGCATAAATAAATGAACAAAATCTTCAAGCATGGATAATAACAAACTAATTATTGTGTCTGTTTGTGTCCAATCTGGTTATGGGCATGCTTACGTTATGCACATTAGGAACGCTTGGCCACTGGTCCCTAGCACCCCTTGAGGATTTTTTTATTTGGCTACGATAAGCTAACTGTTTAATGCAAAACTTTTTGGCAATAAATCTTTTACTGTTGGAAAGCTTGTTTAATGCCCTTTTAAGTGGTGTTACATTTGAGAAGAACATACATTTCTGGGATAAGCAGCAGAGCTTAGTATGAGGGTTGCACCCTTGAAAATTTTGTCAAATCCTCTCTGCAAGTGTTAAACAGCTTATTCTGCTGGTGACTCTTGTTTGGTGTTGTTTGGTGGATTGGAAGATTGAAGTCTGAAGAAACAAGACATATTGGGAATTTAACAATTTATTCATTTAACAGACAGGAGGCTATTCCATCTTCTCCACTCACAAATTCTGGAGGTAGTCTCTAATTAACTCCACTCTGTGGGAGAGAGTGTTGTCGTCTTGGAGGATAGAGTTTGGACCCAGACTGTGGAGATATGGGACTGTCACTGGCTGTAGAACCTTATTTTGGTATCTCCCTTCAGCGAGATTGCCTCCAATGATGAAAAGCCTTTTTGTTCTCCAGTGGGGGAAATTTAACCCCTGCCATCACAGTGCCTCCATGGAAAAAAAGTTACTCTGTCTGTGCGGCAGTCAGTGTAGCGTTCTTCGCATCCTCTCCACACTTTGACCCTATGATCCAACTGCTGTAGGCAGAATCTGGACTCATGTCTGACCATAACATTCCTCCATGTTCAGGTTCTTGTCCACATGTTGCCAACACCAGTGCAAATGGACTTGATGATGAAGGGCAGCTGTGGCAGGCCTTCTGGCAGCCCTATAAGACTGGAGATCGACTGCATGCGGTCTGTCACAGAATGTTTGGGCAGAGAGCCGTCAGCTGTATTGTCCTAAAAACCTGACAGCAAATCTTTTGAAGACTGTCTACAGTTTCTTAGTGCTGGCAGGGTGAGGACACAATACTCGTTGACTGTCGTCTTCTTGGCCTGTCACTGACATCCCCTATTATTTGGAACTTTGCCTTCAGTTTGGATTATTAGGGCTCACCACAAATAGTGCTGCAAGTTGGTTTTGCAGAACACTGGGGGTACCAGTAGCAACAGTAAAAAAAAACTGGCATTGGCAGAGAGGATTTGGCAAATTGTTCATGGGTACAACCCACATACTTGGCTCTGCTGCTCACTTCACAAATGCAAGTCCCTGACAAATGTGGCACCACTTTAAAGGGACATACACAAGATTTCCGACAGTATAAGATCTACTTCCAAAAAGCATCGTTGCAACAAAGAAATAACTGGCCAATTTCCTTACTTTTTGTGCTACATTTATTTACAAAACTCATGTAGAATACTTTAATTTACAGTTGATGTTCAAAATAGGGCTGCTGTAATGTACTGAAATGGAGCGTATCCCTCTTGAAAGGGTTGATCAGTGTATAGATCAGTGCTGCTTGATTCAACAGGCATACAAGCACAACAACAGGGAACAAAACTCCTGAGCAGTGGCGGTTTGTCAATAGGGGGCGCTGGGGCGGCGCCCCCCCTCCCCCAAAATTCAACAGAGAAAGTCCACTTAAACACAACATAATTTGTCTTTAAATTATAGAAAATAACGGATAAAAACATTTATTTTTACCACATAGTAATAGTCTGTCAGCTACGACGGAGGACTAGGGCCATGTTAAAAACAAAAAAAAATTGTACGTTTAAAAAAAAAAAGTAAAGTTACGAGAATAATCTCATAAAGTTACGAGAATAAAGTCGAAAAGTTACGAGAATAAAGAATAAAGTCGAAAAGTTACGAGAATAATTTCATAAAGTTACGAGAATAAAGTCGAAAAGTTACGAGAATAAAGTCACATCTTTTTAAATTAAGAAAGGAAACAAATTTTATTCTGAAAGGTTATGCCAGAAGAGCAGCCATCCGCCTATGCAAAGAGGATGACATGAGAGGAGAGTGTCTTCTTGATTAAGGTACACTTGTATTGATCTAAAGTTTTGACAAATAGCCTTCTTAATGTCTTTGCCGGTACTTTATGTAAGAACCTGGAGCTTTCCGACGAAGCTTGTCGCGTCGCACCGTTGGCTACCACACACATCAGTCTTTAGATATACTTTTAGTTCTTCGTGTTTCACGTGTATTCTAGTGTGTTCACTCGCAATATTGCCTGTCGCTAACCTTACATGCTTGTCTGCTACATTACACTAATAAGCCCGAGCAAAAGAGGACACTATGCCATATAAAAGAGAGAGCCAGATCCCTTTGCCCCCAGCAGGCTATGGCTTCTTAGACAACTGGTTTTCAGACTTGTTGAGTTAATCAGTTGTAATTGATGCCTATTCATTTAACAGGAAAGTTGTCCAACCTTATATGAAGTACAACCCCTCATACTCTTTTTTTTCCAGCTAAGGCAGTAAAGTGACCTTGATCTACATGCCGACTACCTGAAAGCATTATAAGAAGAAGAGGGGGCCTGCCTCAGTAGGTATGGATTTGGTTAGGTGTCCTGGTCTGAAATACACCTGTAGTCATTTCTAAATCACACTTCATTTGGGCTCTCCTGTCATAATGTGCTACTGGTATTAAAACAGTATCATCCACTCAAGATAAAGTGTACTGCAAAACATCTCATTCATGAAGATTTTGTCAAATAACAGCACAAAGAAGAGCTGTAAAGCCTCTTTAGGTTCCTATACTTGTAGCTGGGACATTATTTGCCTTTTTCATTTTGCTGTTTCTTTATTCTATTAAAAAATCTTAGTTAAGTATAGCTTTTTTTTTTTTAAGTAGTTGTATTTTACAATACACACTGTGGAATTCTGAATATTAAAAAACAGTACCACATTGTTGGCAGATATGTGCATGTATGAACAATAGGGAAAGTTATATCCAGTAATTGAACTTCATTATATTCGAATAAACTAAGCTTATGCAATTTTAAGTTCTTCTGACAAGGATCAATACCACACTTATCTTATTTCCAGTCTGCTTATACTTCTTACAAGAAACTTTGAGGCTGATCCAATTCAAAAAATATTTGTCTTTGTTTTACTCTACAGGTCTATCATGGCAGAGGGTTTGGCAGATGTTGTGACTTTCTTGAGAGGTCGAGGTGTCTTAGAGGAAACCATCAATTTGTTTGAAGAGCAAAAGGTATTTTGATATATAAATGTTTAGGGTATTTTAAGATTAATTTCTTCTATCATTAATAGTGACCAAGATTTTTTCTATAAAGTTTTAGTTCTTTACCTTGACAAAATGCACTGAAAAGTTTTCTGTACAACTATTTGTGAATGTTACTCTTTTGCTGTAGTTTATGCCCTTTTAAAAATATTTTTACCCTAGTCAGTGTGAGTTGAATTTAAAAAAATAAAGTTACAATATGTAGAGTTTTATGACAATAATTTTTACGCTAAAATCTCTAGATAAATTAAAAATAGTCTAAATCCATGTTATACTTTTTTGTTGTTGTTATTTACATTACCTCAAATATTTCCAACAGTTATCAATGCGAGAGAGATGTGTAAACATTCTCTTCCTCAGGTCCATCTCACCCATTCAGTTTCAAATCAGTTCAAATAGCTTCATTGGCATGAATGTGTAAATGTATTGCCAAAGCATATAGTCACAAATAATATAGTTATAATAATGATCAAAAATAATAATTAACAATTCAGAAGTAAAAATAATAACTAGCAACAATGGTATTTTAAAAGGAGTAATAATCTGTAAACTTTGAATATATACGTCTTTGTATAGTTCTATAGTGTGTGCTTGTGTATGAGAGTAACGTGTGTTATGTGTGTTTGTGCCTTTGTATGTATGTGTACGTGTGCATTTGTGTGTTTAATCTGTTTATGTGTGTTCGTGTTTGTTCAGTTCCGTTGTCCTCAGGTTCTGACAGGCTGTGATGAATTTTGCGCTTATATATCCTCAGTTTAGTTTTTCTCCCAGCAGATATGGGAATTTTTGTGTGTGTGTTGAGTGTTCTAACTCAGCAAATACATGTTTAATCTTGGGAAAGTATTCCTCCTCTCACAGCCTGATACTTTGGGAATGATGTGAGGAAGTGGAGCTCTGTCTCTACCTGTAATGTGTCACAGTGGGGGCAGAGTCTGTCCTCCTCTGGGAGCCAGCTCTTTTTGTTGCGGCCTGTCTCTACAGCCAGTCTATGCTCACTGAGTCTATACATTGTCAGGACTGTTCTTTGTGTGGTATTTTTTGTTGTGCTCAGGTAATCTGCCCATGTGTAGTCTAAGTGTCATTCATCTTGACTAGGCTCAATTCAGAGTTTGTTCAGTCAGGAGCAGAGAGAGCTCCCATGTTTCCTCGCCAGCCTTAACATCACCTTTTTTTGTTTTGATTGAGCCCCCTGGTGGTGGAATTAACATACTGTGTGTTTTATTGCTGTTGTGTTACAGTAGTTTTTTTAAATGTTCATCCTTGTTTGTTCATCTTAGTGTTTCTTACTTTAACAGGTAAAACCATACTCCTGATAAACAAATTAAGAGTTGCACAGAATGGCAAATAGTTTTAACCTGCCCATTTAGATGCCTTTTTAATTTACTAAGATTAATAAGGTTATTTTCAGTAGTTTTCCTCTGAATCCAAAAACAACAATCATGTGTCTTCTCTATCCACAGATTGACAGAGAAGTCATCCTGCTCATGGAAGATGCTCAACTGGCTAATTATCTTCCATCATACGGAGACAGAATAGCCCTGTTCAGCTTTTGCAGACGTCAAATAAGCTCATCAAAGCGAAAACATGGTCTTCTTGAGAAACTAAGGGAGAAGCTCAAACTTAGAAATGAAAACCACCGTGGGGAAGAGGTGCCAGACAATCTGATGAAAGAAAAAAAAAAAAAAAGAAACAGTCAGTAAGAAAAATTGAAATTGGATGGATTCACACTGACAATGATGTGACGAAACAGGTCAGGGCAAAACAAGGTGGGGGAACAAGGAAGATCACAGTTAACACAAGCAGGTTTTGAAGAGATACTAAAACAAGGGAAGTCCCTTTTCTTCCCAGGAGGAGAATCTAGCAAAGGTCTTGAGTCTGATTTGGAATTTGACGTTTGGGACTTCAAGCAAAATCCTTTCCCCAGGGATCTTTCCATCGAGACTTTATACAACACTGTTAAACTCCCAATTTTGCGCTTCTATATAGCAACTAAACCTAAACCAGTGCTGAGTGAGGTGAGTGATGATGACCTTGGCTTTAATGATGATATCTCTCAGTCTGAATTAGTGTCAGCCGATGAAAGTTCATCCCTGTTTACGCTAGACAGAAATCATCACTTAGATTTGACAGATGAACGTCATGACCCCCTCCAAGAAGTTTTCATAATTTCTGAAGATAGCCTTACAGAGTCTTCAGTAACCAGGAGCCCAAGTTCTGTTGCAAGCACATTTTTCAGTGTTGTCAATGATCTGGTCAATGATGTGCCTGTAAATACAAACTATGGTCTTACAGAGGAAGTTCCACAAAATGTACAAGCAGACACCTCTGACCCAGAGGTAATTATTGGTGCACAGCAAACAGTGAATGATGATTCTCTCAGTGACACACTGATTTATGAACATGACGATTCCCCTCAAAGCCCTCTTCATGTTTCACCTGAAATAACTCTGGTCTTACACCACTCAAACAACTTCTGTGAAATGATAGCGGCATTCTCTGATCCTGACATAATAAACAAAACAGTGAAAGTGAGACGTATTCTTCCTGACAACTCAGTAGAGAGAGGCACTGGATCTGGTGTGCTCAGAGATGTCTACAGTAGCTTCTGGGCAGAGTTTTATGAACGATGCACCCTTGGAACAACTTTCAAGGTGCCTTTTCTAATGCATGATTTCAGTGGTACTACATGGAAAGCAATTGGTCGAATCCTTCTGAAAGGATTTAAAGATTGCCACTAAGCTAGCTCCACCTTTCCTAGAGGAAGTATTTTTGGGAGAGGTGCACAGTGACCTGAAGACATGCTTTCTTCAGTTTGTGAGCAGTCAAGAGCAGGAAGTCCTTAAAAATGCTCTAGATGACTTTTCTTCTGTAGATTTTGATGACCCTCTAGAAGTGCTTGATACTTATCGGTGTTGGAAGAGGGTCACTGCTTTTACACTGCCAGAAATTTTGGATGAAATATCTCACAAGGAACTTGTGCAAACACCAAATTTTGTCATCGATTGCTGGAGAGAGATCACACAGCCCCAAATGCAGTTAAGTTCTGGGGAGCTGATCAAAATGTACAGTGACCTTAAACCATCGCCAAAGAAGGTTGTAAGGGTATTAAGCTTTCCAGCTGTGATGACATCAAAGGAAGAAGAGGTGGCCCAGTACCTTAAAAGATACATCAGGGAACTAAATGAGGAAACTCTCTGAAGATTTTTGAGGTTCTGCACTGGCTCTGATTTGTTGGTCTCTGGGCTTATCAATGTGGAGTTTATTGTCCAAACTGGTTTTATAAGAAGGCCAATTGGACGAACATGCGGGACGCTCTTGCAGCTGTCCGACAGCTACGATCAATTTCCCGATTTCCGGAGTGAGTTCAGTTCTATCCTGGAGAGCAACATTTGGGTTATGGACATTGTGTAAGAAGGAACTGTGATGTTGGATGATTTTGGTCCATGTCATTTTTAAACGTATTAACACAACCAGCATACCTCTGTACTCATTGTAACAAAACAAGAATTCATTTAAACAAACACATGAAAATGCGTTTCTATTATTTGATAGAAAGGCTATTTTGAGACACTGCTCTGTAGTATTTTGATTACAGAAAAGTTGACTGTTCAGTTACAATCCAAGCATTAAATGTCAACGGTTAAAGCAAGGGGATTCCAAACATTTGGAAAGGATTTCAAAAGGTAATGATCTTCATTTGCAAATGGAAAATTTCACTCATAATGTTATTGTGATTGTCACTCTTACAGCTGAGCAAATGTATTAAGGTCAATGTTGTTTTTTTACAGAAAAAGTTTCAAGCCTATTTCTCATTGTTGTTACATTTATTTCAAATATATGTTCTGTTAAACGTGAAATAGTTGTGTCACAGTGTGACACATGACACCTGTTGACCTACCAGTAACTTCAATCCATAATAATCTCAGAGATTTCTGAGGAAACTTCCAAAAGTGTAATGATTTTGTCACACTGCTGATGGTTTAAACTGATGGATTACTTTCCTTGTTATGGAGTTAATATACATTTCAAAAATAAGTATTTTCTTACATTTCCGAAGTTGTTGCATAAGAGAGTTTTATTCTGACTACTTAAATGATATGAAAATAATTCAATTGTAGCACTTTTTTTGGTCCTGTCAAGAGTGGGACCTTTTTTGGGTTTTACATTTTTTTACTCAGGATTTGGATTTGAGTCATGCACTTCCTTTGTTTAAATTGTGCACCTTCACTTTTTACAATATGTTCTCTCTACCTCACAAGTTTGTAAAATAAAAATTTGATATTATCTTTGTATGTCAGTATTTTCCTTATCATAGAGGGCCTCAATCAAAGATTTTCCTTTTTTCCCATTTGTTTCTGTCTTTTACTTCACAAACAATATGAGGAAAACTTATTACACTCAAGGGGCATTTTAAGAAACTGGTGTTCATATACACTTAAAATTAATATTTTAATGTGTGACTTGTAATTTTATAGCATATTCCAGTATTATAGCCTAAAAGTATTATTTTAGAATTCATTTTGAAGACTTATTCTGACAGATCACCAAAAGCATCTGCCATTGTTCATGGTGCAGGAACTATTTTCAGGCAATATTCCTGTTGCTTCAGGTTTTGGCCATATGGGGTTAAAAAATATGGACTCTTTGTATAAAACATATACTTAGCCCTGGAAATATGCAACACCAACTAAGACCAGACTGCCTCTGTTGTGTTCTCCATTTTATTTCAATTAAATGATCTAAATAAAATATTAATATACTTATTCCATCATTTATGCTCATTTACATGAAAACATATTTTAAAGAATGATTCTGGAAGAATTGTTCATTCTGCATGTATGCACATTTTTTGCACCAAGGCTATGAACATAAAGTTGCAACTAAGTTCATATTGTGGAAGCCTCTGAATGACCTCATACTGAACTGTCTTTTCCAATAAATCCAATAATGTACGGAAGCGTATTGCAATCCAAAAATAGGTGGGCAATGGGAGGAACTATTTAGATATTGTCAAGTGTTTCTCTTCTCAAGAGTGAATACAGTTGGACAGCACTATAAGCATCCACAGGAGCACTCCAACCATTTTCATCTATTAGAACAGTGCAGAGTTCAAATGTAGTCTCATCACAGGGGTAAGGTCCTTTGGGGGTGCACTCCTTCTTGCAAACAGCAACTTCCTCTGGAAGTACAGTCTGGAGATTGTCCTGTGCTGCTCCATACAGTTGTGGCATAGAGAACACGAGTATGGGGCGTCCACTTTGTAAGCCATGGCCAGGCCTTGATCCAATGTGGTGTGTATCCCATGTCCTCACAACCTCGTCAAGTTCATCCTGTGTGAAGAATACAATTAAATTAGTACAATACAGCAGCCCTGAAATGTATACCACAATGAAAAAACCCAAAACACATTTACAAATAAACAAATACAACATTAACTTTGAATGGAAAAAGATACTGCTGATGACATGAATCCTCTATACATTTAACTTTTTTTCTTAACTCTTTTCAGTTATTCAGCTATTCACTGTCATATATGCTTTATTTACATTAAAATGAAATGTTTCATGATCAAATCAGAAGTAATCGCTATTTTCCTGTTCAGAGGTGGAAAAATTAGGCTATTGAAAAATAATGGTTTGTTACTATGAAATAATAAGCCTTTAATAAGTGCTTGCTGTATGTGTGTGTATATATATATATTTCATACAGTTATACATAATAATGTACATACTGTTATTTCAGTTAATTGTGTGGTTCAGACCAACTGGATAGGCTAAAAAAAGTGTAAAAGTGTAGCCTATTGAAACTGCTATGGTTTTGAATTGGTAATAGGCCTATATGAATAAAACTGACTCAAACACACACTGAAATGTACGGAAGCGCATTGCATTCACTGGATTAAAAAAAATAGGCACCTTATCTCATAATCACGAGATCTTTTCACATAATTATGAGAAAAGATGAAGAAAAAGGAAGCGTCTGTAAATCCTCTCACAGTGGCAATGATGGGGCAATCGCAGTTAATTTGCTATTACCATCTTCTCGGTTTAAGACATTGGGAAATACTGATTTTTTTTTTATTTATTTATTTTTTAAATGAGGATTAATACTAGTAAGTCAACACTGCGCAGGCATCTCAAGTCTCTGGGACTGTTCAGGCGGAAAGCCCAGTCTGAAGTGTTGGATATTGCTGGAGGATTGCAGGAGCAGTTGAACCAACACGGGATGCTTCACTGATAAAAGTTTATGCCATGAGTTTTCCTATATATATTTTCTGTTTGTTTTCTGAAGCTTATGTAATGTTGTTTAATGAAGCACTAAAGATTTCTGAGCATTTATTCCTCCAACCGCTGCGGAAAGAGACATAATATTACATTTAGTAGAGGGGATTTTATGGTGGTTACAGCAAGAGCTGCAGCAGCCACACACAATGGCAAACAGGAGGCAGTGCCAAATAAACAGCCTGTGCAAAAAAATAAGACCCTTGTCACCTGCAAGTGACCTGCACTGAGGATCAAGAGCTTTTGCGCAGTAGCTGTGCTGCGCTGTCCGCGGTGCTGAACCTGATAAATTGAGCAGATCAGCACCGCGGTCAGCGCAGCACCTGGACAGCGCAAAAGCTCTCTGTCTGCAGGGCAGGTCACTTGCAGGGGACAAGGGTCTTATTTTTATTTTTAATTTTAATTTTTTTTTTGCACAGGCTGTTTATTTGGCACTGCCTCCTGTTCTTTGGTGTTCGTGGCTGCTGCAGCTCTTGCTGCAACACCACAAAATCCCCTCCACTAAATGTATTATTATGTCTCTTTCTGCAGCGGTTGGAGGAGTAAATGCTCAGAAATCTTTAGTGCTTCATTAAACAACCTTACATAAGCTTCAGAAAACATACAAAACATAGATTTAGGAAAACCCATGACATGACAGGCTTGTGATCAGACCGCCGTAGTGGTTTTAGTGTTAACTGGAGTAGCAGCGCCCGCTATCTATAGCCCCGACCATCACAAAAAAATCTCCATTAAAATCTAATCTGGTGAATTTATCAGAGATTGGTCACGGGTCCGGACAGAACCATCACTTGGTCAGGATTCAGACCGAGGTCCACCCTTTGTTGATGCCTGTGTTAGAACTTCTCAATGTTTTATTTGTGTGTTGCTTATGTCAGCCAGTCAGCAGCCTAGTGAGTGGTGATGTGTGATGTACATACAGCAGGAAAACAAACACAATGACGTCATTCATTCATCCAGTTGGCAGCCCTTACTACTTAAAACATTTCCCTGCGTGCCTGGACGTACAGTTCTCTGAGTCACTACCAAACTCGACTGGATGCATTTCAAATGCATGAATTTGTATCCGTATCCTGTGTTGGTTCAACTGCTGCTGCAGAAAGACAGCGACATCCAGCACATCAGACTGGGCTTTCAGTCTGAACAGTACCAGAGACTGGAGATGCCTGCCCAGTGTTGACATACTAACATTAACACCATCCTCATTTTTTAAAAACATCAGTATTTCCCGGTGTCTTTTACCGAGATAAAGGTAATAGCAAATTAACTGTGAGAGGATTTACAGACGTTTCCTTTTTCTTTATCTTCTCTTTTAATTACGAGATAAGGTGTCTATTTTTTTTTATCCTGTGAATGCAGTGCGCTTCTGTAGAAATGCATTAGTGTAAATACTCATAAACTGGCTTTGAAATGGAAAAGGCAGACAGTTCACACTACTTCAGGTCCTTTGTCTGATATAAGCTTACTCAATTCTAAGATGCTTGGAAGTGATGGGGTTATTTTTAACCCCGAATCTATAAAACAGTTGGCTCACCTGGATCAGGTTGAGAAAGCAGAACTGCATCAGGTTTTTGTCCAGAAAGTCACCACTGAAAAGTCCATCATCTTTGATGGTTTGAAAGACTTCAATCCAAAATTGCGCACTTTGTCTACGCAAGACCCCCCACCAAGACTCTATCCTCTGATTCGCCGTACTGCATCCGTATATGAAACTTCTCTCCCCTGCGTAGTGATCCAAATGGTTTCTGCATTTCCCTTACATGACTGTTTTCTGTACCTGGGTCAGCACGTAGCCGCTGTGGACAGCCTTCAATGCGAGTTACTGTGTTTATGAAGTAATCGGCGATTATCTTGGGATCACTGTTAGTAGTGCATGCCTCCATCCACATTATGTGACGACTAAATCCGTCAATGCAGCCATTGATTCCTATGCCGTACGGCTATTGTTATCTGACTTTATTCTTCTTCTTCTTTTTCTTCTTCTTCTTCTTCTTCCCTCAACTATTTGGACCTTTTCACAGCTTTCAAATTTGCACAAATTTTCACAGAAAAAAAATTGAGCAGTGCAGCTTGTTCAGGAGATTTGCGCTTGTATTTTTCACATGTGTAACTGTTACAGTTTTTACAGTAAAAATGATTTTCTGCAGATTTTTTGCATTGAAGTCAATGGGAGATTTTTGCAGGTCTGCTGAAAAGTGCTTCAACTTTCAGGCTGTACAGCTTCCGCATACTTCCACCTGCAGACTTCATTCTTGCTTTGGCAGATTCACTGATCTCTCAACTATTTTTACATGTGTTCAGCTTTTTGCTGTCTTGTACAGTTTTTGAGATATCACTGTTTAAGCAACAGTAAGTTTGGAGGATTTCTCTGTTCTTAGAGCGTGTCACGTGACCTGTTAGAGCGTGAGCTTTGTCTAAAAATTCCAAAATTTCTAGCGGATAAACTGCAATAAAAGCCTCAAGCTTTAATTCACAGATATGATTTATACATCAAAATGAAGATACACTTCTCCTCTTTCAGCTGAAATTCATTTCAACCTCGACATTGACATCGTTTTGTCTCAGTGAGCTTCAGAGCCACGGGTATCCTGCAAACTCTTCCATAGGCGCCCATTGGAAGACTTCATGTCCTGGCAGCTGATCGACTCACTTTGAAGGCCGTTTTTAAACTGCTCTCCCGTCAACATTTTCTACAGTACAGACATGAAACTTACATCAATCTTTTCAGGAGATTCTTGGGATGCTCACAGTGCAGTCCTTTTTTTGATAGCTATTACGGTTTTGGCACAGCATTAGCCCGTATACCCGGAAGTACCCAGCTTAACTTCAATGCTCTGTACAAGCTGACAGCATCATTGCATAGTTTGCTGCTGTATTGGCGGGTGTGTGATCATGAATTACCTGAGCTGTTGGCTGAACGGTTAGCAGACCTGGGTGTTTACCCGGAGACTGGGGTTTAATTCCTGGTAGAGACCATTTTTATACTATCATGCATATTTCAGAAAATACGTAAACACGCATGCTACTCATTACAGTCTTTGCCATTTTACTCCTCAAAAATTCACGCCTGCCAGCTGTCACGCATTGCCCGTCAGACCCACACATTTCATTGGCGTAACACCACCTTCGTCTGCTCATCTTCTCAGTCTACAGCGTCATGACAGAGAAATGGAAAACAATGCGCGAGGTTAGTGGGAAATGTAGGCTTTCACATTCATTTCACAAGAAAATACTATGCGGCAGTGAGCTCGACTCTGACAGCTCTGACGCCCGCGGACATTCTGCGCGGAGTCTGCTCTACAGTCCGCCAGACTCTGGGTGCATACGCAGGTATACGCTATATACCCACTAGAAAACGCCCCGAAATACCATATAACCACTACAAAATGTGCAAGGATACGTATCACAGCATGCTTGTGTTACTTTCACTTTCTCTCAGCGTGTGTGTGTGTGTGTGTGTGTGTGTGTGTGTGCGCGCTCCTCCGTCTGCCGGTGAGCGTAAAGACGCAGATAGACGCTCATCGCAGGGACAGTGAGGCATCATCAGTCACTCTGTGTGATTTTATCAGTCACACGGTGTCTTGACAGCTCATGTGCCCGGTTTAAGTGAACAAAAGACTTAAAAAACTGATGAGACGGCACAGCATAAGGTCGTATACCCGGAAGTCCCCAGCTTTATCATCGACCCACATTAGATGTCACACTGCCTCCGCCTCTTCATGTTAGTGCTTTGCAAAGTCAGCAGGCAGAGCAGCTCCTCTTCCTAGTCCTCAGTCTACAGCCTCATGACAGAGAAATGGAAAACAATGCACAAGGTTAGTGGGAAATGTAGGCTGTACAGCTTCGGCATACTTCCACCTACAGACTTCATTCTTGCTTTAACAGATTCACTGACTTGTCAACTATTTTTACATGTGTTCAGCTTTTTGCTGTCTTGTACAGTTTTTGAGATATCACTGTTTAAGCAACAGTAAGTTTGGAGGATTTCTCTGTTCTTAGAGCGTGTCACGTGACCTGTTAGAGCGTGAGCTTTGTCTAAAAATTCCAAAATTTCTAGCGGATAAACTGCAATAAAAGATTCAAACTTTGTTCCACAGATATGATTTATACGTCAAAATAAAGGTACACTTCTCCTCTTTCAGCTGAAATTCGTTTCAACCTCGACATTGACATCGATTTGTCACAGTGAGCCTCAGAGCCACGGGTATTCCGCAAAGTCCTCTGTCTGCTCCAATTGAAATTTTCTTCCCCAGAGAGCTGATCGCTTCACTTTGAAGGCCGTTTTTAAACTGCTCTCCCGTCAACATTTTCTACAGTACAGACATGAAACTTACATCAATCTTTTCAGGAGATTCTTGGGATGCTCACGGTGCAGTCCTGTTTTTGATAGCTAAATACCGAAATACCATATAACCACTACAAAATGCGCAAGGATACGTATCACAGCATGCTTGTGTGACTTTCACTTTCTCTCAGCGTGTGTGTGTGTGCGCTCCTCCGTCTGCCGGTGGGCGTAAAGACGCAGATAGACGCACATCGCAGGGACAGTGAGGGACCATCAGTCACTCTGTGTGATTTTATCAGTCACACGGTGTCTTGACAGCTCATGTGCCCGGTTTAAGTGAACAAAAGACTTCAAAAACTGACGAGTGAGCCTTTCATTAATCAAAACTCTACATTCTTCAGCTGTCCAGCTCTTGTTTTCACTCACTCATTGGTTTCTAAATAATAAATTCATCCTGAGGGATCCTCCATCACTTATTCTCCATGATATCAGAACAGTCTCTGAAGGATCAAGCTTCAAATACAGTCTACTAGTGGAGCGGTTCCCAACCTGTAGGTGGAGGCCCATTGTGGGTCTCAGAGCTGTTTTCAGTGGACGGTGTATTAATCTGGTCAAATTGTGGTAAAAATGTCTTCAGTGTATGGAGGCCCTAAGAGGACAAACATCATCAGAGTATGTCACACTATACCCACTAGAATAAACCAGACTACACACAAATATTACACTGTTTTACATTTCTCTACTCAGATATTCCTGTCCAGATTTAAAAATTCATTTATGTAGGCTATTATTACTTTGAGTTTGATGTTCAAGTAGAGATTTGTTGATTTAAAAATGAAGTAGTGATAACTTTGACTTAGATGTTAACTTGAACAGATCAAGTTTCTAATGACATTCTGACTGTTCATGTCCACTCCTTATTGTCCTCCAATGAAAATCACCTCTGTTTACATTAATGTTCAAGTCAGATGCTGCTGGATAGTTCATAGTGTTGTGGACTTGTAGCCTACAGATTGATGCCACAACATTTTTCAGTTACTAAAGGAAAGTTAAATGTAAGCTAATTATGCATATTCAATTGCACTTCATAATTTAACCCTTTAAAGCCTGAATGCACAAATAATAGCCAGAACATTCTTTTTTTTGGAGCTGAAATGTTTATTTCACTGTCACTGAAATCCAACAAAATCACAATTTCCATAACATTTATCATAGACATATTTTTAGCGGCAGAGTTGCTGACTCTTCCTCCAGGGGCCTGGGTTCAAATTCTGGTGAAGGCAGTTGTACTTTTCAACTGTGTGTCCAATACAGACTGCTGATTACTACAGCTCCTTGCTGTATGCATCTGGCTGCTGTCCTCTCAGTCTGGATGTCACAGGCTGTCAGTGATTCAACCTTTCACTTCCATACAACTTTATTCTTTTCCTGTCTTTAGAATAAACATTTGTTAACATATTTCACACTTCTGCTACTGATTACAATCTTTGTCATTTTAGCCCTATCAAATTTTACTCTTTTAATCATAGATTACAACTGCTTCATGGTGGCCAAACATTTCTACAGCTTTCTGCAATTTCCTTTCACATTTATTCATTTTCAGCTTTCTTTCACAACTGTAACCATTTTTATTACACATTTCCCACATTTGCAGCTGTACTTCATTACTTCCAACTATTTTTTGTCCCATTTTCACATTTTCAGCTTTGTTTGCATTGCTTTTAGCCATTTCATTTCACAGTTCCAGCATTCAGACTCAGCATTTCAACGCATTTGCTGCAAGGAAATGCAATTTTTCTAGTTAGCTTTTGGTCTAGGATTGATTTGGAGACAAGAATGATAAATAGCTGCTACACCACCACCAAGGCCTGTACTTTAATGTACTCTGCTTTTTTCCATTGTGTAATGAACATTTTAAGATCTCATAATTCTTTAAAATTGCAGATTAATACTGTAAATGGGCAGAGATTTCATTGGCTTAATGCATTTATAGCATTTTTTATACATTATTTCTCAGTCATTGTACATCTAAACAAAAGTATTTCAAATGAAATTACTCTAAACAGATTTAGCTGTTTTCCTAAAATAAATCATTTATACAGTGAAATTCAGGCTATTCCATGGGAAAAAAAAAAAAAACTACTAAATATTCCTAATTTACAGAGATTGGCCTTAAATGTAGCTATTTCTGATGTATTTATAATGTACTTGGTTTGTTTTTCCAGCGTCCAGTGGTTGTTTTTTAACCTACTAATTCTCTTAAAATTGCATATTAATACTGGAAATTTGCAGACATTTATCTTTAGTTTTATGATCAGAGTTTGTTTTTATACATTATAACTTTGTTATTGTACATGGAAAAATTTTTATTTTAACATGAAATTACTGTAGATAGATTTGGCTGTTTCCTAAAATAAATAATTTATACCTTGAAATTACAGAGCTTAACTTGAAAGGAATCTGATTTCAATGTATTTTGACTGAATGTATATGTTATTTTACAGTAAAATGGCATTTTTTTTTTTACTATGAAGCATTGTATTTTAATTAATTTTGACTGTAAAATCTAGTCCTGTATTTTTACAGTTATTTTATGTAGTTCTGTGTTACGGTGTTTGACTGTAATTTTACGGTATCCGTTTGGAAACTTTGCTGCCAGTGCTTTTGCCGTTTTCTACAGTTTTTTTTTTTTTACAGTGCAGGGCCGTCCGTTTTCCGGAAAACTTTCTCCTCTCTAGATCAGACAGTTCGTGGGTGACAGATACATTCTGTAATGGAGACTCCCTGCATTTCCTCTCTGGATCATGAGACCGTCTACAGCTCAACAAAATGAAACATGGAGTTCCACACCGGATTCTTTTGGTGTGAGCCGCAACCTCTAGTTCATTTCTGAGATCATCTAAATAATCTTTCTCAGAGTCTTCAATAAGAAGCAGCACAGGGAGGCACTTCTGTGGATCTTGCTCATCATACTCCCTCAGCTCAAATGCATGTTGTGCAACATCAGATGCTGGGTAGGAAAGCTTCACAACTGCACCTCCACCTCAGTTCTTTTCGGTTGTTCCATAGCACTTGTCTTGCCACAGTGCTTCCACCACTTCCTGGATGGTGGAAGATAGTAATACATTTGACTGGAGTTTCATCTGTAGTCCATTTCAAGGCATTACGTAGAAGTTCAGAAACTTCATCATAGGCATCCCTTTTAATAAAGTCTTCAACATACTTGCGTTCAGCAAGCCAAAAATTCAACCAGGTCACTCTCCCACCACGGTAGAACTGGTGCTCAATGTTTGCTTGCTCCTCATTGATGAAGTCTTCACTTGTTTGATCACAATGATCCGCCATCAGAATTTCAAGTGAGCACATCTGTTCTTCTTCATTTTTTTCAAGAAAACATGTCGCATTCACAAATACTGGTAGGCGTCTCTTTACACATGCTGTAAAAGGTTGTACTTGCTGAACGGTAGCATTAATGTGGCTCATTTTCATTCCTACCACGCTGTAATTATTCACAGAATGTGCACCACATGGCCCTTCTGCAAAGCGTTGCCACTTCTGGAAGTTCTCTTCAGATGGACAGATGCAAATGATGTCCTCGTGCCCCTCCATGTCAGCAAGAAACTTATCAAAGGTGTCTAAGAGGGGTGCCTCAACTGGGGATGTGACAAGGAAAATGACTTGGAAACTTCCTTTTGGAAAGATTTGTTTGCACATCAAGGACACAGACTCCTGCATCAGTTCCTTATCAGTTCGGCCATTGCAAAAGATCCAGCTGGTTTGCTCGAACAGATGCAACTGGTTTGTGAATTCTTCGATGCTCATGTCACCTGGTATCTTGTAACTCTGTAGAGAATGCATGTTTGCAGAGTGATGTTGAAGATATTTGCTGCAAAGACCTGATACCTTTGAGTCTGGGTCAAAATCAAGAACACAGAATATGTTCAGGTTGAGCAGCCAGTCAATGTTTCCAAGGTCATCAGGTGAGACTTTATTTGTGACAAGTATGAACCATTTGTCCTGTTCAATGAATGTCTTCACATCTGTCATCAGCATTGTTAGTTTTCTTCCCAGGTTTTCGCATGTCTCTGGAGCACTAGGGAACTGTTTTTTTTCAGCCTCTTCCCTTAGTGAGTCCCGATCTTCGACTCTTTCTTTGAAATCTGTCAGGTCGTCGCCACTCACTGGCTCAGTTTTGGCACCCACCCTCCGCAGAGTCACTTCTTCTCCATATGTAACTTTGTTCGAAGCTTTGTTCGAAGCTTCTTTGAAGTTGGGAAGATGAACTGCATACACCTTGCCCTTAACGATGCTAACAGAGGGCACAACGTCAACCTCCACCACATACCTCTTTTCTGTGCTTTCAAAATCCATGACTTCAATAAATCTTGGTGGCCGCACGCACAGCCACACATCATACTTATCCGAGGAAAAACAACTTTCAATGCATTTCAAAGCATCAACAAACACATCTTCCTCTTCAACAGGGATGCCAATGATCTCACCATGCACATAGCCCGTGTCCTCCTGGCTGTCCATCACACCAAAGTGAATTGTACCATTTGATCTGATATTCATACATCCTGTGGCAAATTGAAGGACGTCCTTTGCAAACTTTGCTTGTAGTCTTTTACGATCCAGTTTTACAGCAGTAGCAAAGGACTTAAATTCATGGCATGGAGATATCAGATTAAAATCCCCTGACTCTGGTTGGAGAACTCTGTGCTTTAAATATATAAAACCGTACCTTTGTTGATCAAATGGGTGAGGTCTACAATGTTTCTTTGAGGTCTGGTTCTTTTTAGAGACATCATCTTCTCTCCCACGAGGAGGGTCTTCACTTGTTGTAGGTGCTTTCTCAGCTTTGGTTGATATCATCATCGTCCTGAAGGAGAAAAACTAGTTCAGTTCTCTGCTATCACAAGACAGATGAACACTCTATAAAGGAGGTTTTGCAAATAAAACTGGATCACATGCAGGTTTTATTATAGGTGCACTTATTTGACTGGCTTGGACTGGAATATCGGATTTCGTCCTGCTAATGACCAGCTGGTCATCAAAAGCAACTGTTCCTGCCAACAAGCCGTTTCATGCCATATGCACAGATAAACCCTAACGAAGCTGCGACGTCAGTCGCCAAACACATCCCCACATCTATTTTGCCAAAGACGGCAACTGTCCATTTTAAGCCATAATTTTACCACAGCTGTTAGGGAGAGGAAACACCACCAGGTATATCAAGACGACAGCTGAAGATTAAGTGCCAGGTGAATGGCACGAGCTAATTAGAAAAGCACTCAGAGAGCGCAGACCTCCGCCAAGCAGCTTCAGTCCACCCCCAACATGCATGCATACATGTATTAGACAGATACATGCACATGTCTGTATTTCGAGTGTCTAGTTACCTCCGCAATGTTAAGAATCCTTTAAACAATTCCGGATGGTGATCCGAATCAGTCCCAAAATCTAATCATTTCTTCCTTATCCCATTCCACACATTTCCTGAAAATGTCATCCAAATCCGTCCATAACCTTTCAAGTTATCTAGGTTATCTAGGAGTGGACTAAAGCTGCTTGGCAGAGTTCTGCGCTCTCTGAGTGCTTTTCTTGTTTACTGATAGGACTACACACTCAACACATTGAGTGAGCATGGCAGACATACAAGAGGGAAATTTGGCGTATGCGGGGGAACCGTTATGAGAAGAGTTTAAAACAACAGCTCTGCTTCATTGAGTGGACCCACTGGTTAGCAAGAAGATATAAACATGGTGTACTTGGAAGACTTTTAAAGGACATTAGGAACGCTGACCACAGATATGACTATGGTCTTTTGATTATTGCTGTCATCGTTGAATTAACTTGTGCCAGTGTCAGTTCATCCCCTTGCTAAAGTGATGAACTTATGAAGTGCCAAAGTGACACCTCCTCTGGTGTCTTCATGGGACCTTATTTTCAGAAAAAGTCTACAGTCATCAGTGGGGACAGACTATTTTGGATCCCATTTGAACTGTTCCATTATCCACACATCTGGTCTTTGTTGTTTAAAAGTTCGTAAAGAAAAATCTACATTTTTCATGAAACTGATAAAACATAAATCACCAAGACTTCTAGTCAACAGACTGTGACTGTTGAGAGACTATTGTTAAATTCTGACCTGGGCCACAGCATTGAAAAGAGCCATTTTATAACGTATTCTTCTGTTGGTGTAGAGTTTATGTTTCTCCCTGCCATGTATCGTTGGGAGATCATAGTTAAAAAATAACATAAGCTGGATGGTAACAGAACTGCAGGCTGCTAGTGCAATGTTCAGGGGCAAAATGCATTAGTTTGTTCAAATAAACATCTGTTCTTCACCAATATGCCGCCTATATTGTTACTTTAACTGTACTTTGCTCTTATCCATTGCTACTGTTCAGTTGAGTGAAGGCTGTCTCTTTGAGTTTTAGTGATAAGTTTATAGACTTTGTACTATGCTCAAGTGTTTTTCACTTTAGTTGGATAGTCCTAAAACGTGTCTACAAACATTTAGTAAATCATGCCTACTAGTAGTCTGTTGATAATTTATAGACTTTGTAATATTCTCAACTATTTTTCACTTTAGTTAGATAGTCCTAACACAGGCCTACAAACGCTTAGTGGATACTGCTAACTGATAGTCTGCTGACAAGTTATGCATAGATATGTTGACAATCAACAGATTGTTACTGTAATAGTCTTAATGATATGTGGACAACACACTGTTGACTTTCAACTGAGAGACTGATCTTGAGTTGTTAATAGTCAGCTTAGAAGATGGTGAAAATCTACAGATGTTAGTTGAATATTAGTTGATAAAGTGCAATGACAGTCAGAAGATCATTTATTTAAAATGTTGTAACTTGAGATGCCGTCATTGAATACTAGCAGTTAATGGAATGTGTGCTGCTTGTTTGTTGAACGAGTTGTTGAATATCAACTGAAACACTGTTGGCATAGAACTACATATCAACTAATGATGTAACTTCTACTTTACTTGAGATGCTGTCAATGAATACTGGCAGTTAATTGAATGTGTGTTGCTTGTTTGTTGAAAGAGTCTTATTAAATATCAACTGAAACACTGTTGACTGCAACTGCCACTTTACTGGCTGTTAGTTGAATCTATGTTACTTGTCTGTTGAAGAAGTTTTGTTGAATGTCAACTGACACACAGTTGAGACGCAACTGAATATCTACTGAAAGCTTGTAGAGTGTCAACAGACGGACTAACCAATTAAAGTGTTACCTTTTATGGTTTTAGAATAAAAAAGATAGTTTAAGATCAATAGGTGCCAAAGTAAAACTGGCTCTAAAGGGTTTTTAGGTGGCAATTCAGCACACCAAATGGATCGTTCATTATTTCACAAGTCCATCTAGGAAAGAGCCCATAGAAAATGTCTGGGGAGGACAAAAGCATATTCAGGTGATTGGGTGATCGCTCTGTCAGTCACAGTCATAACAGGCCAATCAAATAATGCAGTGGGTTGGTGCTACTGCTGCGGTTAAAAGGACAGAATGTTTGGCACTGCGTATAGCAAACTATCGACAAAATATGTCGGAAAAGGAGCAAAAATATCCCTTCTAGAAGTTTTTAGTATTGTTATTTATTTTTGTTTAATAAAGATTTACAGGCCAGATCTGATAAAACTGCTACTGAAGCTGTTAGCATCGATGCACATACAGATAAGAATATGAACAAAAGCACTTATGATCCAACTGCGAACTCAAGGACAAACTGCAAGTATATTTTCAGCTTAATGGCCAGTTATTTTCTTGGCAGATTTGTTGGGGGCTGGGTTTTAAAACAGTCAATCAATTTTGATGTGTAAAGCGCCAGATCATAAATATTATCTTTAGACGCTTTACAGAAGAGTAGGTCAATGCGCTTCCATACTCTAAATATACAACATTATTAAATTACATAACTATTTTTTGTTCCAAATTACATGTATCTTTAAGCCTTTAAAAGTCAGATCAGTTCCTATCACCTCTACTGCTCCCGGCAAGATGAGGCTTAGACATATTTTGGCTCCTTTTTTATTTAACCTTTATTTTACCAGAAATATTCCCAGAGATACAAAGATCTCTTTTGCAAGGCAGTCCTGGCCAAGACAGCAGCTCAAAAGTTTCACACAAATAACAAAAAATCAATCATAACACTCAAAGATTTCATCAAACACCAAATCAACATTCTTCTGTCTAGGACTGACATGTTTTCCAGCAGAGGGTTGTCCCCAAGATGCCTGTTTTTCTGGTTATAGTATTTTGGCCGAGGTCTTGCCACATAAAAGGGTTCCAATTGCAGTTGTTTCAGGGTATGTCACAGTACGCCTAGAGATTTAAGTTAAAAAAGATACCCTTAAAACCACAATATTTTTCCCTGCACGTTTTCCTGAATTTGATAGCATTCTGGGGACCCAAAAAGAAGCTGCGAGGGGCCTGTCATGGCCCCGGGGCTGCCAGTTGATCGATGCTCTATAGCACTGCAGATGCCACCAAAGTGGATGGGGCTGTCACGGCGAATATTCAGCATGAAGGCGTATGATATTGATGCCTAAAATAAGATGAAACCAGTTCTCAGCTGAAACCGATTCCCATCCATGTTTGTCATGGGGATCTTACCATGGTAACAGAAAGCCGGCTTTGTGAAACACATGGGGCTCTAATTTCGTAGACCAGGTGCAGGCGGGGTGCACCTGCCCTGCACCGTGCCTGCGCCGCGCCAACAGGGTGTGTCCAGGGCATTTCGCAAGTTTCGTGCACGGCGCAGTCTGTGGTAATGGAAACTCAACCTGACAGAAGCTGGAAGATTGACGCAAACTAACGAGTTCACATCTCTCAGCCAACCACATCATCCGATATGGAGTATCTGGCTTCCAGTGGCGGTTTGTCAGTAGGGGGCGCTGGGGCGCTGCCCCCTCCAAAATTCGACAGAGAAAGTCCACTTAAACACAACATAATTTGTCTTTAAATTATAAAAAATAACGGATAAAAACATTTATTTTTACCACATAGTAATAGTCTGTCAGCAGCACCTGTCACCATTCAATAAAAGGGCTTTCGCATATTTTTACGTCGTAACTGTGTTGTGAATACATAGTTTACGTACAGAGGGGCGCCGGCCTAATGGGAGTCCATGCAAGTCCTTAAACTTTTGCTCAGCATGTGACCTGAGGCGTCTTTGGGATTGGCCACTTCAACTTTGCCTCCGGGGTGCAGGCAGGTGTGCCCCGGACACTCCCACTTGGACTGGCAGCGAATCAGTATTGTTCTGGTGTTTCTTTTCCTCATGTGACTGGTCAACGAGCGCTGTCAATCATATCCACACGTCACCGCAGCAGATATGATTTACTCATGCGTCCGACCGATGCTCCCATGCACTGAGGAGGCGTCAGGCACTCCGTCCAGAGAGCCATCAGAAGATCGCAGGAGAGGTGAGATTGCATTGGAGAAGAAAATAAGTAAGAGGCTATGCTGCACTGAAGATTAGATTAGGATGTGTCTTAATTCCTGGTAGACATAACATGATTCAGGGGCAAAATTTTCCATTGTATGTCACACATGGCACAAAACCATAGATTAGGAGCTACAAAATGAGTTTGCCAAGAAGATAAAAATTCTTTGTTCAGTAGAACATTATCCTTTTGCAGACTTAAGTTCCAAAAAATCTATATAGTTTTTAATTCTTGCATGTTTTTACAAAAACAACATACTTTTAGGAGGTATTGGGGCTTTTATTGGGTGGGTAAGTTTGTTTTTACCCTACTAGAAGTTCGTTTTAAATTTAATTGACAAATTTGATACATTATTTTGATGAAAATATTGTATAAAGGGACCTATGAAAATATATCTTTAAAAATCATGGCAAAGCAGGAACAAGATAGGAGAAATTGTAATATTAAAGGATAAGTTCGGTTTCTACAGCTTTCACATAGTTTATAGAATGAAGTAGAACAATATACTCACCCAGAAGGCTTTCCTGATCCAAACAGTGCTTCGGGAGAAATTTAGATCCAAAATCGAGCGGCGGACATCTGTATAAATTGTAGCAGACGGGGCATCTGTAACGCCGCTCCTAAAACTGCATTAATTGTCCAAAAACTCATTAGTTTCACCAACATTTCATCATGGTCCGCTCGCGCTACTCCTCCACGACAGTCCGGTGTCACTCCATCCATGTTTTTGTGACTGTACTGACCTTTGAACTGAAAAGTTTCTTGCCTCCGCGTCCTCCTTTCGATGAGCTCCTCATCTGTATACTCTGGCTCGGAACTGTAAGGACACCCATCATATTCAAAGTTCTCGTCCACAACATCTTCATCCGATAGATATTCGTCCATTTTCCACAAAACTGGAAGAAGAAAGTTATTGTGTAGCCACCGCTCGCCGCTGAAACAATGAAAGAAACTTTTCAGTTCAGAGGTCAGCACAGTCACAAAAACATGGATGGAGTGACACCGGACTGTCGTGGAGGAGTAGCGCGAGCGGACCATGATGAAATGTTGGTGAAACTAATGAGTTTTTGGACGATTAATGCAGTTTTAGGAGCGGCGCTACAGATGCCCCGTCTGCTACAATTTATACGGATGTCCGCCACTCGATTTTGGATCTAAATATCTCCCGAAGCACTGTTTGGATCAGGAAAGCCTTCTGGGTGAGTATATTGTTCTACTTCATTCTATAAACTATGTAAAAGCTGCAGAAACCGAACTTATCCTTTAATATTATACACAAGTGCATGGAGATTATTGCAGAGGCTTATTGCACTGCTCATTAAATATTACTGTTACATTGTGTGAAAGCTTTTGAAAAATTACAAAAAGAAGAATTGATAATGATATCAAGTTATGTGTTACAACTGACTGGTGAAAACAGTGGGGTTTTATTAGCCCCCAAAGTGTGAACAACACAAATTCTTTACCTCTTAGGTGTATGTCCATTACAGAATTATTTTTTAATCTACATTTACCTTTTGCCTTTCCAGCTTGTACCATTGTGCACAGTATAAATCAATGAAAACAGACCAACAGAATGTATCATCTTGTCTCTAAATGGTGTAGTTTTATTATGGCGACTAAACATGTGATTTAAAATAATAAATATCAAAATAAATATATACAGTATTGTCATTTTATATAATTGTATACCATATGTTTAGTTGCTTTGATAAAATGTTCTATTTGGATACAGAAATTTTACATTCTGGTGGTGGTTTTTGCTGACTGAATACTGCACACAACGGTACAAAGTAAAAGTATTCAAAAGCTCCAGCAGATGGAAACAGACTTCTGTAAAGTGAAGTTTATTTTTTTGACTTTTTAAAATTTGAAGTAGTTTTGCTGAAAACTATAAATGTCATCCAAACACTGACAGCCTCCATTTCAGCTGTGAGAATCAGTCAGCTGGTGTGAGCCGTCTGCCCTCTTGCGCTGCATGCTTGTATCTAATTTTTTTTCTTATTTGTTTTTGTTTTGTTTTGTTTTGTTCATACTTTTTACAGTTAATCTATACCAAAAACTGTATCACATAGTTTTACCCATAGTTTTACAGCATCAGTTTAGAGGTACATAAAATTCTGTTTGTGTTTACAATCTTGAGCCATGAGACATCATGTATAAGATAAGACACTGTTCAGCTGACACAAGAAATGTTCTTAAAATGGTGAAAATGACACAAATTACAGTTTTATTTTCTGGGAGCAGGTTAAACTTTAGCTGTTTTATTGATTTTTTTCAGTTAATACTGATGTTAACTTTTGGTAATAAATGTGTTTTTCTATGTATTTTTTAATGACAGATTCACACAGTACCACATCATGTTTCCTGAAGATTCCCTCAGCAGCACCTTGAAGGCCGACCCAGTGCTCACCTAAAGCTGAAGACAGAGCTCAGTCCTGATCTACAGCAAGGAGGAGTTCAAGGCCTGCTGTGGAGCTGTGGATCTTATCCAGTTGTTGATGGAAAATAATCTTGGAGAGGTATTTTCAGAGACTGTCACTCTGCTAAAGATCCTCATCAACACACCCATGACCACTGCAGAAGCTGAGGTGCTTCTCAACCTTAAAAAGAATCAAAACTTTCCAGAGAAACACCATGAACCAGGACAGGCTGAATGCACTGGCCATGCTGTAAATGGAGGAGAGACTGGTGACAGAGATGATGGACTTCAGTCGGAAGGTCACTGAGAAATTTGCAGCCCAGAAGGAAAGGAGGGCAAAATTTCTGTTCAAATATTGCATTGTTCAAAGTAGGTTGCATTGTGATTATGTTTTGTCTTTAGCTTCTTTTCACTGTAGTATGGAGTGCTTCTTTGGTTTGTTTCCTCCAAGGCTGCGCCCCCTTTAATATTTTGGCACCAACGGCCACTGCCGGCTTCTCTCATCTCATGAAATTCAAAAGAAAAGAAAAAAGAGAGAGACTCTCGCTGAATAAATGTAAGTCACTCGGTGTCTTAAGGATTTACCTGTGATTGCCCATATTTCTCTGTTTTAATCTTTATTCGTAATGTGATCTAAAAAGATGGAGTACATTATTGCAAGGAGGATGAGGAGGAGATATATTTTCACCTAAGGTTCTGCTATTTGGCGATGACAGACCAGTAATGCAGTTGGATCACAAGCATGATGAATGGATTAGCCTGCTGCTGTGTTTAAATGTAATTATCACTTAATTTTGTACTCCTACTATGACACAGCAACAGATTACATCTGTCCCGTGAGGTGGTCCACACGGTGACGCGCATCGTGGCTCCGATGCGCGGCCCAGTGGCCCCTGTGCTCTGACACATTTTCACTGTCAGCAAAGACAGTGAAAATGTGTTTAAAGTAAAGAAGTACATATACTTACAAAAGGAAAAGTATTTACTCAATTTTTAGCAAAGTAAACAGTCATGTTTACTTCATAACAGAGCTATATATTGGTGAGCTTTAAATAAATAAGTTGTGCTGAATGATATGTATAAAAGAACTGAAAGGAGGTTTATTATACACTGAATAAAGTGATTATAGTGCAATGCAGGACCAACATATAAAGGCAAATAGAAATGTCTTAAAGGTCCCATGTCCAGCAAAGTCACTTTTATTGGCCTTTAGAAGGGCTTTGGGAGCAGAGGAATGGGACAACTTTTACTAAACTCTCAGTTCATGGAGAAATCCTCTCTGCCCCTGTAAAGAAAATGCTCATGCTTATTCTGTCATAGCTGTACAGCCTCCACCTACATGTGTGATTTCTGCTCTTCACAGGCGAATGCTTTGACTGTTATGAAAGTCTGTTCCTTGGCCTTTAAGAGTGCATCCAGTGTGTTTGCGTGCCAGAGAGACAGATTCAGGAATCTAATCGCTCTTAATGTAAGCTACTCAGACTTTCCTCGAGTTTAGTCCGCTTGATGAGGTCCAGCTCTGACACAAACAGGGAGAAACACTTTATTTGTCTAAACATGTTCCCAAAGCCACAGCACACATTATGCATATGACCTGTTTTCACATGTGGCACAGACAATATTCAAATCAGGGCTCAGGCTGTAATAAATATTTGAATAAATATTTAACATTAATCCACTGATGAAGAAATAACTTGTAACTGTAAATGGAGAAGGAGAGAATAGAATAGAATAGAATAGAATAGAATAGAACTTTATTTGTCATTGCAACAAGTACAACGAAATTGCAAAAGCCCTTCAGTCAGTGCAAAACAGTGTAATACAATAAAGTACAGTGCAGAATAAAAATTAAATTAAATAATAAGATAAAAAATATAATAAAATAATAAAGGTAAGGTGCAAGATAATACCGTGAGTAATGAGAATAAGGTGCAAGAGGGAATGATGAAGGTGCAAAAATAGCTGCCATGTTCTGGTGCAGTAAATGACATGAGGTAATTATTGACATGAGGTAGTGATATTAGCTCATAAGCCTCTGTTCAGGACCATTACTGCTGTTGGGTAGAAACTATCTCTGAGCCGGTTTGTCCTTGCAGGTGATTGACCTGTACCGCCTGCCTGACGGTAGCAGATTAAACATGTCATGTCCAGGGTGAGAGGGGTCCTGGGTTATTTTTCCCGCCTTTCAGAGGCAGCGGGAGTGGTGCAGTTCTTCGAGTGTGGGGAGAGGGCAGCCGGTGATTTTTTGGGCCGTGTTTATGATCCTTTGCAGTGACGTCCTCTGAGCCACCGTGCAGCTGGTGTACCACACGCACAGACAGTACACCAGGATGCTCTCGATGGTGGACCTGTAGAAATGCTGAGGTTGATGGTCTCGGATGTGTGGTCTCCCACCCTCACCCTCTGCCTGCGGTCTGACAGGAAGCTGTAAATCCACATGCAGATGGAATGTGGAAGCCCAAGGTCTCCCAGTTTACCCACCAGTTTGTGAGGAAGGATGGTGTTAAACGCGGAGCTGTAGTCCACAAAGAGCATCCGCGTGTAGGTCCCCTGCTGCTCCAGATGAGACAGTGACACGTGGAGCGCTGTAGCTATGGCGTCCTCCGTCGATCTATTTGTCCTGTAGGCAAACTGGTGGGGATCGAGACTTCTGGGGAGGAGTGAGGTGATGTGACCCCGTACCAGTTTCTCGAAGCACTTCATCACCACTGGCGTGAGAACTACTGGCCGGTAGTCATTGAGACTGGAGATGTGTTGCTTCTTGGGCAGGGGGACGATGGTGGAGGACTTCAGGCAGGGTGGAACGATGGACTGGGACAGGGACCGGTTGAAGATTCTGGTGAACACTCCAGCCAGCTGGTCAGCGCAGTCCTTCAGCACCCGTCCTGGGACACCGTCGGGTCCAGCCGCCTTCCATGGGTTTACCGCCCGCAGCATGCGCCTCACGTCGTGCTCCTCCAGTGTGAGGCTGGAGCTGCTCTGGACCACAGGGTGTTGTGTAGCTGCCTCCGGAGTTTCTGTCTCGAAGCGGGCAAAGAAGCTGTTCAGCTCCTCTGCCAGTGAGGCTCCTCCCTCAGCAGCTCCGGTGTTGGCCCTGTAGTTCGTGAGGTGCTGGACCCCCCGCCACACCTGTCTGCTGTTGTTACTCTCCAGGTGGTCCTCGATCCTCCTCCTATAGTCCCTCTTGGCCTCTCTAATGCCTCTCTTCAGGTTGGCTCTGGCTGTACTGTACAGAGCGCTGTTACCAGACCTGAAGGCGGTGTTTCTGTCATTAAGCAGCTGCTGGACCTTCTGGGTCATCCAGGGCTTCCTGTTAGGGTACACCCGGATGGTCTTGTCCACTGTGACATTGTCTGTGCAGTTCTTGATGTAGCACAGAACACTGTCTGTGAACACCTCCAGGTCTGGGTGTTCGAAAATGTCCCAGTTAGTCCTTTCAAAGCAGTCCTGCAGCTGCTCAGAGGCATCATCAGGCCAAGTTGTGATCTTCCTTCTGGTGCTGGGGGCAGTTTTCCGGAGGGGGGTGTATGCAGGGATCATAAGCAGGGACATGTGGTCAGACTGGCCCAGGTGTGCTAGCTGTTTAGCCTTGTAGCCCAGTTTGATGTTGGAGTAAACCTTGTCCAGTGTAACTATAGGTGGTTTTAAGGCTGTCTATAAGTCGGTTTTCAAGGCACTGGCTGGGAGAGCAGTTAGCAAGATGGCGGCGATATTAAGAGGAGTATCAGGCAACTTTTTAATACTTAAAGCTTTTTACATTGTTCAAAATGATAAGTTTGTTTGATTTGAATGAACATTATGGTCAAAGTACCAAAGCTTGAAACAACTAATGACATATTTGTCATAAAACAGGAGTTATCAGCTTAACCCTTGTGTACTGTTGGGGAAGGTTTCATCCAGTAATGATCATTTTTTACTCTAAATTATAACTTTCACTGTATAATATTATATGAAAGGATTTTTGGTAAATAATCTTAAATTTATATAAATTTAAGAAATTTGACAAAAAAAAATATTGTTAGGACAAAATAGTTTTCTGCTCGGATCTTTTAATCAACCCCAGCCCTGATCAAAAATAATGAAAATTTTGATGATGAAAAAAAATGATGATAATATTTTAATTGGCAATCTCATGAATGATGTTTCTATTTTTGGAAGAAAAGAAAACACAAAATGACATTTATTCAATATAATAAGTGTTTAGACACTGCAGAATTTTTACTTTTTATCACAGCCTTGGATTGATCAAAGTTTGGTAACAACACTAATTGTGATCATTATTAGTTTTTGTGCAGTAAGAGATTTTAACTTTTTCTCCTGTTTATTCTGTAAGTGGATGAAATTTCCCCATTGACGGCCATTATAACCTTATTTTTATTGCACCGTTGTTACAGTAAATAATCCTGCATTCTGCAATGTTGGTGGCTCTCCCCTGTAGGAACAAAGTTAAACTGGTCATTTTTACTGTTGCCCAGAATAGGCACCATTGACCTACTATCCAGGCCTATGGAAAAAAAAAAAAAAACCCTTAGTCTCTTGGCTCAGATATATCTGGGTGCATAACAATGGATAGATGTGTGTATGTGTGTGTGGGGCGTGTGTGTGTGTGTTACTGTACAAAAACTAATAATTCATCAAATTAAGTGTTGTTACTAAACTTTGATAAATCCAAGGCGGTGATGAAAGATTCAAAATCTCCAGTCTCCAGTCATTTATCATATCGAAAATATGCCATTTTGTTGTTTTTTTTAAAATAGTAACATCATTTATGAAATTGCCCTTTTAAATATTATAACCATGAACATTTTTCTGCATTGATCACGACTGAGGATGGTTGAACAAATGGGCAGAAAGAGTTGGCAAAAATATTTATCTGATATATTTTTACAGCACTTTGTTTTACTGGATTTTTTCATCCCAAACAGAGTCAATGAAAGTTTTTGTAATAGGACTAATTCTAAATTCATTTTCTTTCCCCTCTGTGCCTGTGTTGACCAAGATCGCAGGCATTAGGTTTTCAGGTTGAAAGTTTTGTCCATCTGTGAATCAAATCTTGTGAATGTGACCTCTCAGAAAGTCTTCAGAAGGTGTTTTTAAACTTTGACATCATGCCCACTGAGATTTAAGGACCAACTCATCAAATTTCTGAGGTCAGAGGGCAAAGGTCAGCATCATAGAGTCTTGTGATCATCCTTTGACCCCATGCAACGAGACATTCTTAAGACGATGGTCCTCTCTGATAGAAATGTACAAAACACTATAACATCACTTCTTTGCTTACTCAAGGAATCAGGTTTCCTCTAAAAACACGTGGTCCAGTCTTCACAGCCCACCCTTTGTGCCCGAGTGCAGTCAAAACAAACACAGTCTGAATGCATGAACTCAAATATTCAGTCATTCCTGGACAGCCGATACACAAATAACTTATATGTGCCCCCCATCACCACGGGCCAGTTTGTTCAGGTGTCACATCAGGACTTCACTGTGGGTCTCTCTCTTTTGTCTGGATTGTGCTGGTTGGAGGAGGTTCAGTGGATTGTGTCATAATCCTTCAGCCCTGCTGATGTGGACTTGCAGAGGGTGACTCAGTTTTGTCCCTCTGCGTCTGCTCATCCTTTGGATTTTCCTTTTTAATGCTTAAGAGCTGACATGTTCAGATCAGACATGCAAGAAACAAATAAACGATCAGCATATGAAACATGATTTTCAGTGCAGTTTTTCTCACAATCAAAGTGCTGAAAGGCTCAAACTTTACTCTTAAAAGGCACAAACAAACCCCTTTGGACAGCTTTGCCTCATGGTTATATGTCTCTTCAAGGGTTTAAGTAAACAAAACCCTCAAGTGAAGTGGCTTGGAAAGACGAGGTCTGGGTGGTTCTGTTGTGCTGATGTGATTTGCTAAAATCTTATATTTTAAATGCCGGGGTTGTGTTTAATAATAACCTTTGGATTATAAAGACAGTAGGATGCATGGAGGTCAAACTGATATTTTAAGCACTGAGGGTGAAAATGGATTTCTTCTATCTGACCTCGCTCACTATTGTCTGTGTTCTGATGTGTGTCTTGATGTTGACGTCAGTCTAGACTGATAAAAACAGACTGAGATTAGTTGTTTGCATTCACATGCTTAACAAAACCAAGCAGAATAACTTTTAGTAAAAGATAAAAGTATTTTCCCTTGTGTAAAGAAAGCACCTTCTATAAAGTTACATCATGCTACAACGGCTTCAAAATCTTAAAGTCAGTGATACTCAAGTGGTGGGTTGCGGACCCTTTTTCAGTGGTTTGCGATCCTTTCCCTGAGCAAAACAATTATTAGGGAAAAAAACTGTGCTTTTATTTTGAAGGGTTCTTTTATGCAATAGAGTGCTGTCTATTCGCACTCCTCAACAATATGTGGCGATAATATCCTGTAATGCTAATGGACACACATTTTAATAGAAAGGTGGTGTATATTTAATAAGTAGTTACTCAGCTGAAACTGTATATTTTTTAAGATTTTTTGAAACTACTTCACAGTAGCTGGACCTTTTATTTCATGTTTGTGCATGAATGCTCTACAGAGTCTGTTAAAAAGACTGAAGTCACTGAAGTTTTCTGTGTGTTGTAGCAGCCTCATGATAAACAGCTTATATAGTGCGGCTGTTCAGTATATTACACGCTGATGAAGGGCTATCACAGCTATAGTTAGCATCTTTTTATTAAATAAATTTGAGAAGTTGAAAAGTTTCCTTGATTGGGGTTGCAGCTTAACATTCAGGGGTGATGTGGGTCCTGAAGGAAGACCAGTTGAGAACCACTGTAGTATATGATGTTGACCCTTGATCGTCCATCCTAACCAGATTATCCTCATGATCTGACAAAAATCCATCATCTGTGGCATAGTTTACTGCTGTGGACGTACTAATTGACAAGATTATCAGGATTTTTGGTGTGGAGAAATGTGGGGGATCTGCAGCTTATGCTGGCAGTCTGAAAACTCTGACATGCAGAGATCAGAACATGCTTGCAAAGATTTGAGGTGACAGTGTTCCTGGTATGTGGTGCTCAGAGGTAGAACGTGGACTCACGGACACGTTTTCATAAAGTGCATTTTCAGGCTTCTAAAATGCCAGATCCATGTGGACAAAACAGCCATATGATGACAAACTTTTACGAACACTCCTTAACTCTCACTGTGGACTGCCCCCAAGGCAATGAAAAATAAATGCACACAAGATAACAAAAATCCCAAAACACTTCCAAAAAACTAATCTATGATTAAAAAAGCTTGAATTGCAAGAACAGATCCACAGACCCCCCCCCCCCCCGTGTGGGGGCAGGAGTGCTTTAATTGAGAACATGGGCTCTAATTTCGTAGACCAGGCACAGGCGGGGCGCACCTGCCCTGCACTGCGCCTACGCTGTGCCAACGGGGTGTGTCCAGGGCATTTTGCAAGTTTCGTGCACGGCGCAGTCTGGTGCAGGGAGGCGCACCCACGCCTCCGTCCCTCCCAGCGCCGCAAGTAGCAGAGAGGGAGGAGAGGAGGCGTGAGTGGGTTCAACACAGCCGAGTGCAATCTTCACCAATCAAATGAACGCCTCTCCTCGCCTTAAAATGCGCCGCCGGCGAGGCACAGTAACAATTTCACCTCGGTGGAGAAGAAGGTCAGAGCCGCTGTCACTTTTGCAGCAACTGGGAGAGTGCAGGGGCCACCTGGCCGCGCATTGGAGGCCACGATGCGCGTCACCGTGTGGACCACCTCGCGGGACAGATGTAATCTGTCCCTGTCTCATAAATATGAGTACAAAATTAAGTGATAATTACATTTAAACACAGCAGCAGGCTAATCCATTCATCATGCTTGTGATCCAACTGCATTACTGGTCTGTCATCGCCAAATAGCAGAACCTCAGGTGAAAATATATCTCCTCCTCATCCTCCTTGCAATAATGTGCTCCATCTTTTTAGATCACATTACGAATAAAGATTAAAACAGAGAAATATGGGCAATCACAGGTAAATCCTTAAGACACCGAGTGACTTACATTTATTCAGCGAGCGTCTCTCTCTTTTTTTTCTTTTCTATTGAATTTCATGAGATGAGAGAAGCCGGATACTCTGTATCGGATGATGTGGCTGATTGTGGTTGGCTTGAGAGATATGAACTCGTTAGTTATGACAAACGTCTCTGATCTGACATCAGATGTGACGGGACAATCAATATAGATACAAATGTATATGCTGGTTCAGACGGTTACATTAAATAGTGGTTTTTGTGATTGTTTATTGCCTGACAATGTGCCTGACACTCTGGATACCTGCCTGTGAGGTTTTGGTGACGTGTGTGCACTGTGCGCCTGTAAGCCAAATTACCACTGCCCGGGGTGCGCCTCTCCTGCGCTGAGAATAGACCAGGTTGGAGCTGGCTGGCTTTCAGCGCACCTTCCGCTCGGTTTTTTGGCACCAAATTGTCACTGTGCCAAGCTGAATCTTTCGACACCTCCCCCTGGTGCGCCGTCACACCCATCTCGGCACGGCCGGTCTACCAAATTGCCAAATTGGCTGCGCACGGCGGTGCGCCAGACGAAATTTCCACTGCGTGGGGTGCGTCAGGCTACGCCACACTGAGTTGCGCCAGGAAATTAGAGCCCCATGTGTGTTGTAGAAACGATCCATGCAAAGCTCTCTAACCTGATGGCACTCACTGCTTATGTAAGAACCAAAAGCCCTCATCGTCTGATCTGAAGGTCCTGCATACCTCATACTTCAGGAAGAATGATGGAAATGTGGTGTGAAGAATTTTGGAGGGTGTGCTGGTCTTTTGGATGAATTTACTGAAGAATGAATGAAGCTGCACTTATGCACAAACACTCACTCCTGTTTTTCCTTGAAATGTGTCTCCTTTCTGTTATCATCCTCAGTCTGCAATGGTTTGAAGATGACGACGTGAAACGCTGACAGACGAGAGAGAAAATCTGTAAAGGCCAACACCAGCGTCCATCCTTTCATGATGCAGAGTGACTCACTGTAGATAGCAATAAATGAATAAAAAACAGAAGGGAATCTGTTTTTGTGGAGGTGTACAACAGTTTTTAAGAATGAATAAAAATAAAATAAATCGATGAATAATAATAGTAAATTTTCTGAATTTTCAAGAGAGCATTTGAGGTTTTTTAGGATTTTTATGCCACCAACAGATTGGGGAAATGACCGATATCTTGAAATCCTACCAATGGCTAAAAAAAAAGTTGGACTGAAAGACAGCACAGAGGCACTGATCATGGCAGCACAGGATGCACGAGAGCTATTGAGGCCAAGGTCTATGAAACAAGACCCCAGATGCAGGCTGTGGAAAGAGGCCCCTGAAACTATCCAGCACATAACAGCGAGCTATAAGATGCAAGCAGGCAAGTCAGACATGTAACGTCATGACCAAGAGGCTGGAACAGTGTACAGGAACATCTGTGCTGAGTATGGACTGGAAGTGACGAAGTAAACAGGAGACACCTCCCAGGGTGGTGGAGAATGACCAAGCCAAGATCCCGTGGGAATTCTGGGCGCAGGCTGACATTCCAGTAACAGCAAACCAACAACATGATGGTGGATAAACACCAGCAGAAGGCAGCGATGGTAATATGGCAGTAGAAGCACTTAGGGCTGTGATGCCACACTGGGAGAGTGACTTAAGCAGATTCCAGGAACAACATCACACCGTGTCCTAACTGAAAGAAAATGTCAAGTGTCCCACTGCATCATGCAACATCGCAAACCTCACCTGATGTCTACACTGCAGCCATTAAGCATGTTCATGTTTCATATATGTTTCAGCAATTTTTCGAAAACTGGTAAAAAGCTGAAGTGTTACTCTCATTGGACAAACATTTTGAGCAAGAATGAGGAATTTTGGACTGAATTCACCTTTTTATACCAAAATTTGAGCTGTTCCCTAGACTTATCTGAGAAGTCAGAAATTAGTCCACAACATTCAACCACTAAAACTTTTTTTTTT
Organism: Cetoscarus ocellatus; assembly: GCA_037902135.1. Classification (NCBI taxonomy): domain Eukaryota; kingdom Metazoa; phylum Chordata; class Actinopteri; order Labriformes; family Labridae; genus Cetoscarus; species Cetoscarus ocellatus. Next base: position 179,074 of record JBAMNC010002050.1, read on the forward strand.
TCTGTTCAGGGATTCAAAGGAAATAACTGTAATTTGGCATCTCATATTAATAATTAACATTTAGTTTTACATTTTTTTTCTTCATTTGTAAAACAGTAAATATGAAAATTCATGGAAAACAATAATAATTATATTTTGGCATTTAAAAATATCATTTTGGTTGAAGAGCTTCTACATACTTGTGTATTAACCATTTTAGAATCATAAAAAATATTTTGGTGATTACCAATGCTGGTAATTCAAGAATTGTGTCTGTTACGACCAGCCTAGGGGATACTGGAGGAAACCTAAAAATTACCACTCCTTTATCACTCTCAAGATGTCACCAGTACAAAAGCACAAAAAAAACACAAACATTTTTTTTCAGTTCAAACAATTAAATTTAATATTCCTTTTTTTCTTTTTACAAACTAACTCAAAATTACCTCGGAGAGAGTAAGCAAAAGAATAAAAAAACAAAAACACTCTTATAAATCAAAAAAACCTTACCTAACTTCTAAAGGAAAAGAAAACATACAAACCTAAAGTGACTCCCTAAAAAAAACAGGAGAAAATGAAAACCAAGCTTTACTCTCACCTACTTTACCAAATAGTCCCAACTTAAATTCTTTTCTTTCTTAATCTTAAACCAAAATACTCGGAAATTTACATAAGCTAAAGTTATCACAAAACACTGTTCTCAGAAAACTGCTTGATGGCGTTAGTTGAGAGTGAGGAAGGAGGAGGGTCAGCGTCTCTTCTCCTGCAGTCTTTTTAAAAACGCCGACCATCAGCTCAAAGCCAATCAGACGGCCTCACTCGCCCGAATTCCTCCAGTCAGCGTCGGGTGCGCCTGTCGGCTCCTGTCCAATCCCGACACTCCACACCTGCAGCATAGGTTAAGTGGAGCACAGAGGGGGGGAAGGGGGAAAAGAAACAAAAACGCTCCTCTGCACAATATAACAAACAATGGAGAACAATAAATGAATGACTCACAGTCATAACACCCCCCCACCTAAGATCAACCATTTCTTCCCCTAATAAAAATGCTTGATCAAATTAAGACCCCACTCTTGAAAAAGCGTCCGTGACAATATTATTTACCCCTTTAATGTGACGGCCCTCGACATTAAAGTCCTGCAACAACATACAGTCATAACAGTGACAAGTATGAACCATTTGTCCTGTTCAATGAATGTCTTCACACTTGTCATCAGCAGTTAGTTTTCTTCCCAGGTATTTACATGTCTCTGGAGCACTAAGGAACTGTTTTTTCTCAGCCTCTTTCCTTAGTGAGTCCCGATATTTGACTCTATGTTTGAAATCTCTCAGGTCTTTGCCACTCACTGGCTCAGTTTTGGCACCCACCCTCTGCAGAATCACTTCTTCTCCAAATTCATGAGATGAGATCAGATGAACTCCATACACCCTGCCCTTAACGATGCTAACAGAGGGCACAACGTCAACCTCCACTACACACCTCTTTTCTGTGCTTTCATAATCCATGACTTCAAGACACCTTGGTGGCCGCACGCACTGGCGTACATCCTCCTTATCCGAGATAAAAAACATCTTTCAATGTAGTCCAAAGCATCAACAAACACATCTTTCCCATTTGTTCTGATATTCATACATCCTGTGGCAAATTTAAGGACGTCCTTTGCAAACTTTGCTTGTAGTCTTTTATGATCCAGTTTTACAGCAGTAGCGAAGGACTTAAATTCATGGCATGGACATAATCAGATTAAAGCCCCGACTCTGGTGGGAGAACGCTGTGCTTTAAATATGTGAAACCGTTCCTTTGTTGATCAAATGGGTGAAGTCTACAATCCTCCGTTGAGGTCTGGTTCTTTTTAGAGACATAATCTTCTCTCCCACAAGGAGGGTCTTCACTTGTTGTAGATGAACACTGAACTGGTTTCTGTTCCAACTTCGCGTTTTTATCTTTGGGGGGCTTTGCCTTCTCTTGCTTTGCTCCTTTTAGCCTTGATTTCATGAGCTCATCTCTCTTTTGTGGAATCAAATGAACAGGGCCCAATTTCATGCCAAACTTTTCCTTTAAATATTTCTTATTCAGTATGAGAAGAATTTGTCCATTCACTTCTTCTTCATACAATTTTTCCACATACTGCTCCTTCACCCCAATTGATCTCAGCCAGGTACTTACATCAGATTCAGTCCAAATCTCAGGTGATGGGTTGAGTTTGATGAGCTCATCTCTCTTCTGTAGAATCAAATGAGCAGGCCCCCATTTCATGCAATCTCTTCCATTAAAATTTCTTGTTCAATGTGAGAAGACTTTGTCCATTCACTTCTCCTTTCTTACAGTTTTTCCACATACTGCTCCTTCACCCCAATTGATCTCAGCCAGGTCCTTACATGAGATTCAGGCCCAATCTCAGGTGATGAGTTGAGTTTGATGAGCTCATCTCTCTTCTGTAGAATCAAATGAGCATACGTCGATGGCAAGTCAATCTTTTCATCTAAAAACTCGTCATTCTGTGAGAGAAGAACTTGTCCAGTCACTTCTTCTTCATACAGTTTTTTCACATACTGCTCCTTCATCCCAATTGATCTCAGCCAGGTGCTAACATGAGATTCAGTCCAAATTTCAGGCGATGAGTTGAGTTTGATGAGCTCATCTCTCTTCTGTAGAATCAAATGAGCAGGCCCCGATTTCTTGCGAAACTTGTCCTCTAAAATGGTCCATATTCAGTGTGAAAGAATTTGTCCCATTCACCTCTTTTTTCATACAGTTTTTCCACATACTGCTCCTTCACCCCAATAAATCTCAGCCAGGTCCTTACATCAGATTCAGTCCAAATTTCAGGTGATGAGTTGAGTTTGATGAGCGCATCTCTTTTCTGTAGAATCAAATGAGCAGGCCCCGATTTCATGCCAATCTCTTCCTCTAAAAACCCCTCATTCAGTGTGAGAAGAAATTGGTCCATCACTTCTTCTTCATACAGTTTTTCCACATCCTGTCATCCACCCCAATTGATCTCAGCCAGGTGCTTACATCAGATTCAGTCCAAATCTCAGGTGAAGAGTTGAGTTTGATGAGCTCATCTCTCATCTGTAGAATCAAATGAGGCAGGCCCGGATTTCATGCCAATCTCTTCCATTAAATTTCCTTATTCAGTGTAAGAAGAATTTGTCCATTCACATCTCCTTCATACAGTTTTTCCACATATTGCTCCTTCACCCCAATTGATCTCAGCCAGGTGCTAACATGAGATTCAGTCCAAATCTCAGGTGATGAGTTGAGTTTGATGAGCTCATCTCTCTTTTGTAGAATCAAATGATCAGGCCCCAATTTCATGCCAATCTTTTCCTCTAAAAACCCCTCATTCAGTGTGAGAAGAATTTGTCCATTCACTTCTTTTTTATACATTTTTCCACATACTGCTCTTCACCCCAATTGATCTCAGCCAGGTGCTAACATCAGATTCAGTCCAAATTTCAGGTGATGAGTTGAGTTTGATGAGCGCATCTCTCTTCTGTAGAATCAAATGAGCAGGCCCCCAATGTCATGCCAAACTCTTCCATTAAAATTTCCTTATTCAGTGTGAGAAGAATTTGTCCATTCACCTCTTTTTCATACAGTTTTTCCACATACATCTCCTTCACCCCAATTGATCTCAGCCAGGTGCTTACATCAGATTCAGTCCAAATCTCAGATGATGAGTTGAGTTTGATGAGCTCATCTCTCTTCTGTAGAATCAAATGAGCAGGCCCCGATTTCATGCCAAACTCTTCCTCTAAAAACTCATCATTCAGTGTGAGAAGAATTGGTCCATCCACTTCTTTTTCATACAGTTTTTCCACATACATCTCCTTCACGCCAATTGATCTCAGCCAGGTGCTTACATCAGATTCAGTCCAAATCTCAGGTGAAGAGTTGAGTTTGATGAGCTCATCTCTCTTCTGTAGAATCAAATGAGCAGGCCCCGATTTCATGCCAATCTCTTCCTCTAAAAAACTCAACATTCAGTGTGAGAAGAACTTGTCCATTCACCTTCTCCTTCAGACAGTTTTTCCACAAATTCCTCCTTCAACCCAATTGATCTCAGCCAGGTGCTTACATGAGATTTAGTCCAAATTTCAGGTGATGAGTTGAGTTTGATGAGCTCATCTCTCTTCTGTAGAATCAAATGAGCAGGCCCCGATTTCATGCCAATCTCTTCCTCTAAAAACTCTTCATTCAGTGTGAAAAGAATTTGTCCATTCACTTCTCCTTCACACAGTTTTTCCACATACTGCTCCTTCACCCCAATTGATCTCAGCCAGGTGCTTACATGAGATTTAGTCCAAATTTCAGGTGATGAGTTGAGTTTGATGAGCTCATCTCTCTTCTGTAGTATCAAATGAGCAGGCCCCGATTTCATGCCAATCTCTTCCTCTAAAAACTCATCATTCAGTGTCAGAAGAATTTGTCCATTCACTTCCTCATCATACAGTTTTTCCACATCCTGCTCCTCCACCCCAATTGATCTCAGCCAGGTGCTAACATGAGATTCAGTCCAAATCTCAGGTGATGTGTTGAGTTTGATGAGCTCATCTCTCTTCAATAGTATCAAATGAGCAGGCCGCGATTTCATGTTAACCTTTTTCATTAAAATTTCCTTATTCAGTGTGAGAAGAATTTGTCCATTCACTTCTTCTTCATAGAGTTTTTCCACATACTGCTCCTTCACCCCAATTGATCTCAGCCAGGTGCTAACATCAGATTCAGTCCAAATTTCAGGTGATGAGTTGAGTTTGATGAGCTCATCTCTCTTCTCTAGAATCAAATGAGCAGGCCTCGATTTCATGCCAATCTCTTTCTCTAAAAACTCATCATTAGTGTGAGAAGAATTTTTCCATTCACTTCTCCTTCATACAGTTTTTCCACATACTGCTCCTTCACCCCAATTGATCTCAGCCAGGTGCTAACATCAGATTCAGTCCAAATCTCAGGTGAAGAGTTGAGTTTGATGAGCTCATCTCTCTTCTGTAGAATCAAATGAGCAGGCCCCGGATTTCATGCCAATCTCTTCCATTAAAATTTCCTTATTCAGTGTGAGAAGAATTTGCCCATTCACATCTCCTTCATAGAGTTTTTCCACAAACTGCTCCTTCACCCCAATTGATCTCAGCCAGGTGCTAACATCAGATTCAGTCCAAATCTCAGGTGAAGAGTTGAGTTTGATGAGCTCATCTCTCTTCTGTAGAATCAAATGAGCAGGCCCCAAATTTCATGCCAATCTCTTCCATTAAAATTTCCTTATTCAGTGTGAAAAGAATTTCTCCATTCACTTCTTTTTTGTACAGTATTTTCACATTCTGCTCCTTCACCCCAATTGATCTCAGCCAGGTACTTACATCAGATTCAGTCCAAATCTCAGGTGATGAGTTGAGTTTGATGAGCTCATCTCTCTTCTTTAGAATCAAGTAAATATGGCACAATTTCATGCCAATCTCTTCCTCCAAAAACTCACAATTCAGTGTGAGAAGAATTGGTCCATCCACTTCTTCTTCAAACAGTTTTTCCACATCCTGCTCCTTCACCCAAATTGATCTCAGCCAGGTGCTTACATCAGATTCAGTCCAAATCTCAGGTGATGACTTGAGTTTGATGAGCTCATCTCTCTTCTGTAGAATCAAATGAGCAGGCCCCGATTTCATGCCAATCTCTTCCTCTAAAAACTCTTCATTCAGTGTGAGAAGAATTTTTCCATTCACTTCTCCTTCAAACAGTTTTTCCACAAATTCCTCCTCCAACCCAATTGATCTCAGCCAGGTGCTTACATGAGATTTAGTCCAAATTTCAGGTGATGAGTTGAGTTTGATGAGCTCATCTCTCTTCTGTAGAATCAAATGAGCAGCCAGCCCTGATTTCATGCCAATCTCTTCCTTTAAAATTTCATTACTCAGTGTGA